>JAXIVJ010013877.1:17500-27500 GCA_036785665.1 Chirona hameri | reverse complement strand
CACACACACACACACACACACACACACACACACACACACACACACACACACACACACACACACACACACACACACACACACACACACACACACACACACACACACACACACACACACACACACACACACACACACACACACACACACACACACACACACACACACACAACACACACACACACACACACACACACACACACACACACACACACACACACACACACACACACACACACACACACACACACACACACACACACACACACACACACACACACACACACACACACACACACACACACACACACACACACACACACACACACACACACACACACACACACACACACACACACACACACACACACACACACACACACACACACACACACACACACACACACACACACACACACACACACACACACACACACACACACACACACACACACACACACACACACACACACACACACACACACACACACACACACACACACACACACACACACACACACACACACACACACACACACACACACACACACACACACACACACACACACACACACACACACACACACACACTACACACACACACACACACACACACACACACACACACACACACACACACACACACACACACACACACACACACACACACACACACACACACACACACACACACACACACACACACACACACACACACACACACACACACACACAACACACACACACACACACACACACACACACAACACACACACACACACACACACACACACACACACACACACACACACACACACACACACACACACACACACACACACACAACACCACACACACACACACACACACACACACACACACACACACACACACACACACACACACACACACACACACACACACACACACACACACACACACACACACACACACACACACACACACACACACACACACACACACACACACACACACACACACACACACACACACACACACACACACACACACACACACACACACACACACACACACACACACACACACACACACACACACACACACACACACACACACACACACACACACACACACACACACACACACACACACACACACACACACACACACACACACACACACACACACACACACACACACACACACACACACACACACACACACACACACACACACACACACACACACACACACACACACACACACACACACACACACACACACACACACACACACACACACACACACACACACACACACACACACACACACACACACACACACACACACACACACACACACACACACACACACACACACACACACACACACACACACACACACACACACACACACACACACACACACACACACACACACACACACACACACACACACACACACACACACACACACACACACACACACACACACACACACACACACACACACACACACACACACACACACACACACACACACACACACACACACACACACACACACACACACACACACACACACACACACACACACACACACACACACACACACACACACACACACACACACACACACACACACACACACACACACACACACACACACACACACACACACACACACACACACACACACACACACACACACACACACACACACACACACACACACACACACACACACACACACACACACACACACACACACACACACACACACACACACACACACACACACACACACACACACACACACACACACACACACACACACACACACACACACACACACACACACACACACACACACACACACACACACACACACACACACACACACACACACACACACACACACACACACACACACACACACACACACACACACACACACACACACACACACACACACACACACACACACACACACACACACACACACACACACACACACACACACACACACACACACACACACACACACACACACACACACACACACACACACACACACACACACACACACACACACACACACACACACACACACACACACACACACACACACACACACACACACACACACACACACACACACACACACACACACACACACACACACACACACACACACACACACACACACACACACACACACACACACACACACACACACACACACACACACACACACACACACACACACACACACACACAGTGCAGCAGCACGCACGCTCACGACCACACGCTGCGCACTCATGTGTTATCGCGCGCATCACTCAGCAACAGTTCCATCAGCTGGCGCTTAAAACTACAGAGACGCGCAGTATTGCGCACGTCAGGTGGCAAGCGGTTGAAGAGAACCGATGCTTTATAGCTAAATCGGCGAGCACCGGAGTTTCTCACAGCACGGGGGCGCCTTAGTTGGTTAGACTGTCGCGTGTCATGTGTGTGATCAGCACGGATAAACATCGCGGCTATATCAGGTGGTTGGCCTGTGAGCAGGACCTTTTTGAGCAGGCAAAGCGTGTGGTATTTGACCAGTTGATCAGCGTTTAGCCACTGGAGATCTTTGACGACATCAGATATGTGATCGCATCTTCTCCTTCCGCTCACCACCCGCGCACAGAAGTTAATGAGTTTTTGCACACGATGGAGCTGCGTGGTCCCGTGCGTACTATACAATGCGATACAATATCTGATGTAGGAGAGTGCCAGTGCACTGACAATTCGAACGAGTGTGTCTTTTGGAAGTACATGCTTCGCATGGGACAGGGCCATCAGTATGCCTGTCGACTTGGCAGCAAGCTGATCAATATGTGGTTCGAACGTGAGATGTTTGTCCATCACTACACCAAGGTTCTTAACAGTGCGACTTTCCGTGATGACAGCTGACCCGAACTTTATGTTGACAGGGGGCATATGACGCAGCATAGCCTTCGTCCCGAAAACTATCAACTGTGTTTTTGTTGTGTTAACCTTCATAGAATGGTTGTTGAACCAGTCCATTACGACCGACAAGGTGCTTTCCATGGTCGTAACGAGCTGTTGCATTTTACTTTTCTTTCCGGTAACCAAAACCTGCGTATCGTCGGCATATTGTATCACTGTAGCGTCTTTTGTGTGTAATGCTAGGTCATTTGAAAAAATGGAATACATGAGCGGCCCAAGGGCGGTACCCTGGAATACTCCCATTCCGTTGGGGAGACTACGGGATCGCACCGTGTGCCCCGATGATCTGAACCTGTTGGGTATGCCCGCGAAGGTAACTTTCAAACCATTTCATGTCGATATTGTACATTTTGAGCTTGGATAAGAGCAGTTTGTGATCCACAACGTCAAAGCATTTCGACAAATCAATCAAAACAAGCAGAGCGACGTCACCAGTATCCATCGCGGTAAATATTTTGTCCATCACAACGGTAAGAGCGGTCTCGGTGGAAAAGTTTGTTCGATACCCGTGCTGTGTATGTGAAAATAGATCATGCTGGTTGAAATAGGAACTAAGTTGGTGGTGAACAATGCGCTCAACTATCTTTGCTATTGCTGGTACGACAGAGATCGGTCTAAATGCGGCTGGATCATTCAAATTACTGGTTTTCGGGAGGCTGTGACGAGGGCGTGTTTCCACGCGCTGGGCACCGTTCCGTCAATGAGGCTGCTATTAATGACGTCAAGTAGGGGACAGCTGATTCCACGAAAACACTTCTGTAAAAGTTGTGTGCTTACATCGTCTAGGCCACACGACGTCGTCGGGTTCATCGCTAACATGGCTGCCATCAGCTCATCGAGTGACACCGGACGCACCATAAATGAGCAGGTCATAACTCTGGGGAGCCGGACTGGCAGAATCGCACCTCGGTTCGACACGCTGGCTGCAGTTGTAGGCCCTACCTTCACAAAGTACTCATTTAGAGTGTCTGGATGAATGTTGGGAGTGGCCGACGTACCCACCTTACCACCAATGATCGGCTTAACGCACCGCCACATGCCGGAGTGACCTGCCTCAGCAATCTGCTTCCTAATATGATCCCGACAATCTTGTCTGATAGCTGCCCGCGTCTGCCTATTGATGTCCTTGTAATCATCACGCGAGCCGCGTGCTAGAGCGACTCGGCGACGAGCCATCAGCACACGCGTATCGGCTGAGACAGGTGGGGCGGATTGGTTTCGCAATTAAATGCGCCTAGCAGGTGCGACAGTATTTAGATGGGGTTTAAACACTCCTAGAAAAGAGTCCCACTTATCAGATGTCGTCACACTTTGATAGACCAGAGACCATTCCGCGTTGCCGAGTAAATCATTGAAGTAATCAAAATCAACGCGATTTAAACATCGGGATGTTATGACTGTCGTTTGGCGTTTCTCTTTCGATACCTTTAATAGCGTTCGCGTGAAGTCGTGCGGGCTGTAGTGACAGGCGGTGACACCACAGCGCTGGACAAGGTCCTTACAATTTGTGATCATCACATCTAACAACGAACCGGCTGGACAGTATGTCGGATGGGTGTTGTTGCACATGTGCAGATTGTAAGATTGTAACAGTTGCATTAGCTTCTGATAGCCAGTGCCGGTGTTCGAGCCGATCGAGTTGATATTTAAGTCACCCGCTATCACAATTGGGCAGTCATGCGTAAGCATCATGCACTTTATCTGGTTCTCCAAATCATCGAGATCATCAGACACCTGCCGGGCCGTATTAGTGGGATGTCGGTACAATGATCCGAAAACAATGTGTTTGGCTTTGGCTGGTCGTACAAGGGTCCAAATTATCTCAAGATTTGAAGACTCAACAGTAGTATGGGGCGTTTTCAAAACTGTCACATCAAACGAGTCGCGCGCCAGAACTGCGACACCTCCATAGCCTTTGGGCAGTCCACTGTTAGCAGGCCGGTCGTGTCTAAATAGCCGATACCCATCCACGTTCAAAAGCCGGGCGGGGACAGACGGCCGCAGCCACGTTTCACTAAGTGCGAGGATGTCAAACTGATGCATCTCAGCCAGGCTGTGACGCAGCTCTGGTAGCTTAGGCTTCAAACTTTGAATATTTAACTGTGCGATGTAGAGTTCGCCAGCGCGGTAGTCACCCCGTGCCCGCCACCTCACCCCTCCCCTACAGCCCCTCCTTCGTGATCGCTTGCCCCGGCGCGTGGGGCGGCTGCCAGGCCCGCAGTCAGCAGTAGGTCGACTCGCGCTCACACTCGCACTCAAGCCGGCCAGGGCAACCCTGGGCTCGCCCCTGGCAGCCGCGGTGACCTGGCGCGGTTCGCATTCCACAGCCGACCCCGCATGATCACCAAGGTCACCAAAAAGCGCAGCAATTGGCGATTCATGCTGAGATGCAAACAACGGGTGCAACTGAGGCTGAAAGGACGTAAGCCGATCACTCGGCAACCGGTACTTAGCTTGACCGCTCCGGAAGTGGAGCGGCAGGGTTTGTAGTCGCGTTGTTAACACGGCAGAGGTCGACCAAGTTCACCCGTCAAAGGTGGGACCGGGACAGGAGATTATTGCAGTGTAACACTGGCCGGATTGACAGCAGGTACTTAGCTTGTCCGCTCCAGAAACTGTAAGTAATGAACTTTAATTAATTATGTGATGTCAAGTTGGCACAACCATGGTATTTGTTACATCATTTTCCTTCTGATGCTCTGTATATCAATGTTGATATATCAGGTATAGTAACAGTTTATTGTAATGTATTTCTTGCCCATAAGTCACCGGCTCAATGGAATATCAAATTCCTACAGGGTCAATTGCATGTAGCAAAATGCTTTGATCCTATAAATTTAACACATTCCAGGCTTAAGATTCAGACTAAAAGCATAAGACAATATTTAAGATTGAAGTGTGGAAAGGCATCTGGCTTAACCCTATTTGTAACAGGCTCCTGGCTACCCCTATTTGTAACAAGGGGGGGGGGGCGGATTTCGCCCCCCCCCCCGGAGATCTCGAGATCTACTCATCCGATTTTCAAAAATGAAACGGTGTTTGGTTCCCTCAACACGATCTACATTTATAAAAAAATACATTTTTGAAAGGGGGGGGGGGGCAACAGGGGGGGGGGGCAAAAACTACCAATTTTAGTGGTATTTTTGATCCAACATAGCTTTCATGTTTATCGACCGATTTTAACACAACTAATGCGAATAGATAGAGATTGAATTGGAAATTGATATATGACGGTGGCGTTCGAAAATAAAAAAAATCATAGGCGTGTGCAGGTCACTCAATATGTGGTTGAAGTAAATGCGTAATAAAATCATTTTGTGATGTTGTTTTTGATAAATGAAATGGTATGTGATTGTGACATTAGACAAAACAGTTAAAAATCATATTTTTGCCATAGGCGGTACCAGGTTAGCGAAAAAGGAGGTCAAATTGGGACAAAATATTAACCGCAGACAAGTTGCTACCCAGCACTATAAATATGTTACTGATCGTAGATAGTTCCTTTTTGCATGTTGTACTTCATCATAGGCGTATCCAGGATCCAAACTGGGGTGGCGCAAGACCTTTTGATAAGTATATTATCCGCTATTATGATACTAACTAGTCAACAGTGACTATTTCACTTACAACTTCAATTAAGATTGCTTACCCCCCTTTTACCCTACCTGGACTCGCCTATTATCTTATAATCGTTCGTAGAGTAGCCTGTGGTGCGTGTTTCATCCGAAAACTGCAGTAGGTTATGTCATTGTACGCCCATGCCTCTTAGTTTCCTTGCAATAATATGACCCCCTTTCTTCCATTCCTGAGCGCGCCTCTGCAAAAAAAAATACTTTATTCCTTTTTCTGGCCTTATATGTGCATATATCATTATAAGCTAACCGTCTATTGCGCCGTTATCGCTGGCATATCGTCATCACCATGCCAGTCACCCCCTTTTCATGTGCCTGAACACGCCCCTGAAACCCTATATGTAATACATTATGCAAATAATGGAAGCAGAAGCTATCTTTTACATCTTGATAACTATAAATGCCCCTTACATTGCTATATTTGCTTCCCGCCAAGCATTGAATACTTCCTGGACCCCCCCCCCCCTTTCAAGCCCCTGAAACCGCCTCTGCCATGCAATTTTTATGAGATTTCATTAAAATCAACTAATTTTCACTTGTTGCAATCACCGTAAACCGATGTATCTCCTTCATACTTGAGGCAGTTAGGAAGAAACCGTGAAGTTCGCATTTCCGTATTATCGCCAAATATCGCCTCCGAACCCACCCAAAACTGTGCCCTGGAACCTCCTCTGTTCAGGTTAAGAACTCGAAATTTTGACTCCAAATGCGGTATGCAATTCTATGAAAAGTCCCAAAATTGCATGGGCCTGCTCCCAGCCGTTCTGGAGATATCTGCGAAAAACATGAGAGGGGGGGGGGGAATCCGCCCCCCCCCCTGTTACAAATAGGGTTAAGGGCTGGAAGATGGTTCCAATTAGGCATTATCTGCAGCTTCCTCATGTAATAAGGATCAAAATCATCAGAACGAGTGGGTAAATTTTGACTAAGGTACCTGTTGGTGCACTGTGTCCCAGTCTGCAAAACGTGGCAAGAACATGAATAAGATATTTGGGGCTTTGGGGCATCCCAAATCCTGACCCATTTGGGGCAGGATTTTCTGGATCCAATTTAGCTCCTCAGCCAAATGGTGTTGACCGGGGGGGAGGGGGGATCGTCAGCAGAATCACATATTATCTCGTGTTATCTAGTGTAAATCGTTTCTGAAGGGCGTGAGTTGCCCCAAATAATCTTACCGGCGCCCACAAAAATGTAAAAAGCTGCCCTGAATTTCCAAAAGCTGCCCCAATTTCGATGTGTTGGTGCCAACCCAGCCCCGACGAGATATTGTTGAAACCTGACACATTTTGCAGACTGGACTATGACTCCAGACCAACAACGGTGATAGTAACCTTGACCCTTGATTACTACAAACACGGTGCTCCGACAGGTACCTTAGTCAAAGATTACCCTCCCCATGTCTTTGAATCAATCGGAATCAGACAATGGCAACAAAGAAGTTAGAGCCACATAACATTATGCATCATATTTATGTACGGTTTAAAATATACCATATATTAGCCATCACGCCCCTCATTATGTAACTTAAATCAACATATTTGGGTGAATAACCCTAACTTCACCCTTCAGTCTGACCTTCAACGCGTCGCTGCTCTGTGCGGTATCTCAACGTTTTTTGTTTTTTTTAGTGGCCTCAACTTACGTTATTAGCCTCGCGAGGAAAGCGGCTCGTCCTAACTACGCCGCGCAAAACCGGTTCATCCTAACTAAGTCCGGTGGCCACAATTGGAGAATGAGGAAAACCACATATATGCAATTTAAAGGAAGTAAATATACTGGGGACTTAAGATAAACGTTGAAACATACATAAAATAGAGCTGTAGGTTGATTAGATCAGCTCAGGCACTGCAAGCCAGAACTGAAGTGGATGAGGGATTGCAAATATGTGGGGAAAAAAACCTATTCAATTTGGTTCTACTTACACGGAAGTTTACCTGAGGCCTGTTCACGGGGTCTGCGGCCGCCGCGGCTCCCGCGGCCAAAAGGGCGGGGCTTAATCGTCAGCCAATCACGAAAGATCAGATCCGGGAGGAGAGACTCTCCGTTCTGCGGCTCCTGCGGTTGCTCGGGAGCAGCCGCAAAAGAACTTCGACATAAATGGCGCGCGTCTGACAAAGGCGGCGCACTGTTTTGTTGATATCACAGCTCACTGGCGGTTGTTTGACCAAAAATGACGACTCGTAGTGACTCGTAGATATTCATGCAGTTGAGTGGCCTTGAAAAACATTGAGGGTTTTCATGAAATTGCCTATTCGTTGCGAACGCTACACTACACGCATTTATCGGACGCCATCAGCGGCCGCAAAAATGTTCAAAGTTGTTGAAATTAAGCTCCGCCTCCTGGCCGCGGGAGCCGCGGCGGCCGTGAACAGGCCTCTGGGTCGGTGCTGAAGTAAACGATTGCGATTGAGGGTGAACATCACAGTTTCCCGGCAAATGACGATTCTAAGACAAAATCGAGTACCAAAGTAGTTAGTGCTGGGTCGTCGTTGCTGAGAAGTGTGGGAAGAGAATTGCCAAGCTGATGCGCTGAAAGATAGTCTGTTATCTGCTTGCGGTTTCGGGCTAGAGCGAGCGTTGCAGCTAACGAGTAAGTGTTCCACTGACAGAAGCACATTACACGACTCTCAGAGAGGAGCTGCTGACCGATCAAACAGATGGCTGTGCGTAACGCGAGTATGCCCACATCTCAGACGTGTCAGCACAACCTCCCTTTCTCTGCTGTGCTGAGAGCAGGAAGACCATGAGCTTAGGTTTGGCTTAATCCTGTGCATGTGGGCGGCATGCGTATTGTTCCATTGACTCTGAAGATATGTTGTAAAGCGGAGGTTGGTGATGTGGAGGATATCATTCAGCGCTAGGGGCTCCATAACAGGAGAGGGTAGCAAAGCGCCTTCCTTCGCAAGTGCATCCGCGGCGACATTTCCGGCGATCACACAATGTCCCGGTAACCAAAGGAAGGTCACATGCTGCTGAAGATCAGACAGGGAACGGGCTATTTTGTGAATGTCATACGCTCCTGGATGTGTGAAATTGTCTGTTCTCTGAAGTGCCTGTAAGGAAGATTTTGAGTCGGTACATATTGTGGCTAGAGGGACACGTTTAGCTCTTATATGTAGTATAGTCCTTTTAATGGCATGCACTTCAGCGGAGAATATTGTGCTTAAGTCCGGGAGGCGTACGGAAAACTGGAAGTCCGGTCCAGTTGCAGCAGCTCCGACCTGGTCACTGTGGGCAGAGCCGTCTGTGTAGTAAAACAGTGACTCAATGTTTGCGTCTTTAAATTGTAGGAATGCCATCTGAACTTCAGCTGGAGAGAAGCACGCTTTTTTGGAAGATAGCAGGAATTCTATCGATAGTTCTTTGATCTGTGCC
>JAXIVJ010013877.1:2500-10000 GCA_036785665.1 Chirona hameri | reverse complement strand
TACTATACTGTACTGTACTATACTGTACTGTACTAACTGTACTGTACTATACTGTACTGTACTATACTGTACTGTACTATACTGTACTGTATATACTGTACTGTACTATACTGTACTGTACTATACTGTACTGTACTATACTGTACTGTACTATACTGTACTGTACTATACTGTACTGTACTATACTGTACTGTACTATACTGTACTGTACTAACTGTACTGTACTATACTGTACTGTACTATACTGTACTGTACTATACTGTACTGTACTATACTGTACTGTACTGTACTATACTGTACTGTACTATACTGTACTGTACTATACTGTACGTACTAACTGTACTGTACTATACTGTACTGTACTATACTGTACTGTACTATACTGTACTGTACTATACTGTACTGTACTATACTGTACTGTACTATACTGTACTGTACTGTACTGTACTGTACTGTACTATACTGTACTGTACTATACTGTACTGTACTATCTGTACTGTACTGTACTATACTGTACTGTACTATACTGTACTGTACTATACTGTACTGTACTATACTGTACTGTACTATACTGTACTGTACTATACTGTACTGTACTATTGTACTGTACTATACTGTACTGTACTATACTGTACTGTACTATACTGTACTGTACTATACTGTACTGTACTATACTGTACTGTACTATACTGTACTGTACTATACTGTACTGTACTATACTGTACTGTACTATACTGTACTGTACTATACTGTACTGTACTATACTGTACTGTACTACTGTACTGTACTATACTGTACTGTACTATACTGTACTGTACTATACTGTACTGTACTATACTGTACTACTGTACTATACTGTACTGTACTATACTGTACTGTACTATACTGTACTGTACTATACTGTACTGTACTATACTGTACTGTACTGTACTATACTGTACTGTACTATACTGTACTGTACTATACTGTACTGTACTATACTGTACTGTACTATACTGTACTGTACTTACTGTACTGTACTATACTGTACTGTACTTATACTGTACTGTACTATACTGTACTGTACTATACTGTACTGTACTATACTGTACTGTACTATACTGTACTGTACTATACTTACTGTACTGTACTATACTGTACTGTACTATACTGTACTGTACTATACTGTACTGTACTATACTGTAGTACTGTACTATACTGTACTGTACTGTACTGTACTGTACTGTACTATACTGTACTGTACTATACTGTACTGTACTATACTGTACTGTACTATACTGTACTGTACTATACTGTACTTACTGTACTATACTGTACTGTACTATACTGTACTGTACTATACTGTACTGTACTATACTGTACTGTACTATACTGTACTGTACTATACTGTACTGTACTATTACTGTACTGTACTATACTGTACTGTACTATCTGTACTGTACTATACTGTACTGTACTATACTGTACTGTACTATACTGTACTGTACTATACTGTACTGTACTATACTGTACTGTACTATACTGTACTGTACTATACTGTACTGTACTATACTGTACTGTACTATACTGTACTGTACTACTGTACTGTACTATACTGTACTGTACTATACTGTACTGTACTATACTGTACTGTACTATACTGTACTGTACTATACTGTACTGTACTATACTGTACTGTACTGTACTGTACTATACTGTACTGTACTGTACTGTACTATACTGTACTGTACTGTACTATACTGTACTGTACTATACTGTAACTGTACTATACTGTACTGTACTACTACTGTACTGTACTATACTGTACTGTACTATACTGTACTGTACTATACTGTACTGTACTATACTGTACTGTACTATACTGTACTGTACTATACTGTACTGTTACTATACTGTACTGTACTATACTGTATTGTACTATACTGTACTATACTGTACTGTACTATACTGTACTGTACTATACTGTACTGTACTATACTGTACTGTACTATACTGTACTGTACTATACTGTACTGTACTATACTGTACTGTACTATACTGTACTGTACTATACTGTACTGTACTATACTGTACTGTACTATACTGTACTGTACTATACTGTCTACTGTACTATACTGTACTGTACTATACTGTACTGTACTATACTGTACTGTACTATACTGTACTATACTGTACTGTACTGTACTATACTGTACTGTACTATACTGTACTGTACTATACTGTACTGTACTATACTGTACTGTACTATACTGTACTGTACTATACTGTACTGTACTATACTGTACTGTACTATACTGTACTGTACTATACTGTACTGTACTATACTGTACTGTACTATACTGTACTGTACTATACTGTACTGTACTATACTGTACTGTACTATACTGTACTGTACTATACTGTACTGTACTATACTGTACTGTACTATACTGACTGTACTATACTGTACTGTACTATACTGTACTGTACTATACTGTACTGTACTATACTGTACTGTACTATACTGTACTGTACTATACTGTACTGTACTATACTGTACTGTACTGTACTATACTGTACTGTACTATACTGATGTACTATACTGTACTGTACTAACTGTACTGTACTATACTGTACTGTACTATACTGTACTGTACTATACTGTACTGTACTATACTGTACTGTACTATACTGTACTGTACTATACTGTACTGTACTATACTGTACTGTACTATACTGTACTGTACTATACTGTACTGTACTATACTGTACTGTACTATACTGTACTGTACTATACTGTACTGTACTATACTGTACTGTACTATACTGTACTGTACTATACTGTACTGTACTATACTGTACTGTACTATACTGTACTGTACTATACTGTACTGTACTATACTGTACTGTACTATACTGTACTGTACTATACTGTACTGTACTATACTGTACTATACTGTACTGTACTGTACTTACTGTACTATACTGTACTGTACTGTACTATACTGTACTGTACTATACTGTACTGTACTGTACTATACTGTACTGTACTATACTGTACTGTACTATACTGTACTGTACATACTGTACTGTACTATACTGTACTGTACTATACTGTACTATACTGTACTGTACTGTACTATACTGTACTGTACTATACTGTACTGTACTATACTGTGTACTATACTGTACTGTACTATACTGTACTGTACTATACTGTACTGTACTATACTGTACTGTACTATACTGTACTGTACTATACTGTACTGTACTATACTGTACTGTACTATACTGTACTGTACTATACTGTACTGTACTATACTGTACTGTACTATACTGTACTGTACTATACTGTACTGTACTATACTGTACTGTACTGTACTGTACTGTACTATACTGTACTGTACTATACTGTACTGTACTATACTGTACTGTACTATACTGTACTGTACTGTACTGTACTGTACTGTACTGTACTGTACTGTACTATGCTGTACTGTACTATACTGTACTGTACTATACTGTACTGTACTGTACTATACTGTACTGTACTATACTGTACTGTACTATACTGTACTGTACTATACTGTACTGTACTATACTGTACTGTACTATACTGTACTGTACTATACTGTACTGTACTATACTGTACTGTACTATACTGTACTGTACTATACTGTACTGTACTATACTGTACTGTACTATACTGTACTGTACTATACTGTACTGTACTATACTGTACTGTACTATACTGTACTGTACTATACTGTACTGTACTATACTGTACTGTACTATACTGTACTGTACTATACTGTACTGTACTATACTGTACTGTACTATACTGTACTGTACTATACTGTACTGTACTATACTGTACTGTACTATACTGTACTGTACTATACTGTACTGTACTATACTGTACTGTACTATACTGTACTGTACTATACTGTACTGTACTATACTGTACTGTACTATACTGTACTGTACTATACTGTACTGTACTATACTGTACTGTACTATACTGTACTGTACTATACTGTACTGTACTATACTGTACTGTACTATACTGTACTGTACTATACTGTACTGTACTGTACTGTACTATACTGTACTGTACTATACTATACTGTATTGTACTATACTGTATGTATGTGTGTATGTATGTATTTACTTCACGGGGCAGGCACGTAGCCAGGATTTCGTCCAGGGGGGGGGGGCGGCGCCTCGAAAGGGCCCCTTCCCGAGCGTTGAAAGAGCCCCTTCCCAAGCGTTGAAAGGCCCCCCCCCCCCCAAAAAAAACGCATGAAAAGGCACGTTACAAGGCTGGAAAATGCAGTATGGCAGGTACGGCATGGGCCATACCAACGTTTAGGAGCTGGAGTTAGCAAACTGCTACATCAACTTTGGAACCAGCGACACGAATTTGGAATAAGCTATACCAACTTGGAATATTTTTTAAGCTCAAGACCTGGAACTCTTAAACAAATTGCGCCGCGGAGCGGCGCGAAAATTTTGAGTATTATGCCCTGGGTTGCTTTCTCATCAATGCGTCGCATTGCGTATGGTGCGGACCTCTAAAATGGCTATATTGTGCGTTTAAAAGTGCTGGGCAAAAGTGCTAAAGTGAACTATTTTGCCCAATAATATAGGAAAGTAGCAACATAATACATAAATGCGCCGAGAAACTGACCGATTTTTTTTCTCCTAACCCGCATATAATTGAATTTGTAGTTAAATTGCGCCGCGGAGCGGCGCGAAAATTTTGAGTTTTATTCCCTGTACAACTGTATTCTTACTGTTGAAAGGCCCAAGGTCCCTTCAGATCGTCTAGGGGCCCCTCTGACCTTTTCTACGCCCTTCCGACCTGCTCAGGGACTCATCTGGGATCCGCGAAGCGAAAGACATGACGTGGAGTGGGTGATATATATATAATACAAAGAGGGCTTACTCTACAGGAAAAAATACAATCGGATCTTTCGGGTATATTGTAGCACCCTGACGAAGGGTGTTAGAATATACCCGAAAGCTCCGCTTTCAATATTTGTATTGTGGAGTAAGTCCTCCTTGTATTTAATCTTCACCTGGGATCTCAACGTGCTTTGACCCTTCCGGTTTCACCAGAGACTCCTCTGACCTTCCAAGAAGCCCCTCTTGTGTGTCAAGGGGCCCATTCGGCCTGTTCAGAGGTCCTTCCGACCTGGCCAGGGACTGCACTGGCTGCTTTGTCGCCTTGTCGACATGCTCAGGGGCAGGGGCGGCGGATTGCGGGGCGCAGGGTACCCCCCCCCCCCCCCCTCAAATGAAAATCCTGTGGAGGGGAAGGGTCATGTTGCCCCCAGATTGAGCAGGCTAAAATCTGGGAGGGGGGGGGGGGCAAAACTACCCTTTGCCCCCCAGGATTTTCGACTGGGAGGAATTTTGGGTACCCTGCCCCCGCAATCAGCCGCCCCTGCTCAGGGGCCTCTCCGACCTGCCCAGGGGCCCCTCCAGTCTGGCTAGGAACTCATCCGGCATGTTCAAGGGGCCTTCCGACCGGCCCAGGGACCCTTTCGGTCTAGCCAGGGGCCCTTCTGACTTGCCCAGGAGCCCCTCCGATCGGCCCAGCGACTCTTCTGGTCGGCCTGCGCTGGCTGCTTTGTCGCCCTGCCGACATGCTCAAGGGGCCCTCCGACCTGCTCTGGAGCCCCTCCGTGCTGGCCAGGGGCCACTTCGGCATGTTCAGGGGCCCTTCTTACCCGCCCAGGGGTTCTTTCGGTCTGGTGAGGGTCCCCTCCGATCTGCGCAGGGACCCTTTTAACTTTCCAGGGGCCCTCTAGTCTCTCCAGGGGCCCTTTAACCTTCTAAGGGGCCCTTCCGACCTAGCAAGGGACTGCGCTGGCTGCTTTGTCGCCTTGCGACATGCTCCGAGGGCCCTCCGACCTGCCCTGGGGCCCCTCCGTGCTGGCTAGGGGCTGATTCGGCATGTTCAGGGGCCCTTCTGACCCACCTAGGGGCCCTTTCGGTGTGGTCAGGGCCCCTCTGACCTGCACAGGGGCCCTCTTAACTTCCCAGGGGCCCTCTGGTCTGTCCAGGGGCCCTCCAACCTGCTCAGGGGCCCTTATGACCTGACAAAGGACTGCGCTGGCCGCTTTGTCGCCCTGTCGGCATGCTCAGGGGCCTCTCAACCTGCCCAGGGGCCCCTCTGTGCTGGCTAGGGGCCCATTCGACGTGCTCAGGGGGCCTCTGACCCGCTCAGGGGCCCTTTCGGTCTGGCCAGGGGCCCCTCTGACATGCACAGGGCTGTTTTGAACGTCCAAGGGGCCCTCTGGCCTTTCAGAGAGGGCCCTGGTGGCCCTAAAGGGCCTCTGAAGTCCTCTAAACTCTCTAAAGACCACGCTTCGTGTAGTAAAGAGCCTATGATACCGCGCTTCGCGCGGTCTCGTCGGCCCTTTTCGGCGCGCTGCGCGCGCCGAAAAGGGCCCTCGTGCGCCAAAAAGGGCCCTCCTGGCCTCCAGGGGGGGGGGGGGGCGGCGGCCGCCCCCGCCGCCCTCCCCTTGGCTACGTGCCTGTCACGGGGCATCCACAAGTTGGCGTGGCTATTAAGCCCCGGGTCGAGTGGGGGAGTAAAACATGCAGGGAAAGAGAGCACACAGTCGCACAGCCTAAATCCTAAAACCACAAACATTCACATATGTCACGACACGACACACACGGGTCACTGAGATCAGTCGTCTTGTTGGTGTCCGTCGTCCGTCGTAGCGGACACGAGGTGTCGTTTCACCGCGCGCGTGAAAGCTGGCGGTCCCAGCTGCGAGATGTCAGGTGGGAGTCCGTTGTACAGGGCGGGTGCCCTGCAGGAGAACCTCCGCTTACCGGCCTCAGTTCTGGAGTGGGGGACGTGCAGCTGCTGGTCCTGCCTGGTGGATCTGGCGCGGACAGAGCTGTTTGTGCGGAAGGCGCCTGCGAGCGCGTCCGGTTCGCCATTCGCCATGATTTTGTGTGCCATGCTGAGCGTGGCCGCGTCAGCGAGTTGGTGGGCAGTCAGCCAGCCTAGCCCTTCCCGCAGGTCAGACACGTGATCAAATTTGCGACGTCCGAAAATGGTGCGAGCAGCATAGTTTAAGATCTTTTGAATTGTGTCCAGGTTCTTCTGGGTGCCATTGCCGTATACGGATATGCAGTATCTGACGTGCGGGTACTGTGGTGTACTGTACTATACTGTACTGTACTATACTATACTATACTGTATTTTACTGTACTGTACTGTACTGTACTGTACTGTACTGTACTGTACTGTACTGTACTGTACTGTACTGTACTGTACTGTACTATACTATACTGTATTTTACTGTACTGTACTGTACTGTACTGTACTGTACTGTACTGTACTGTACTGTACTGTACTGTACTGTACTGTACTGTACTGTACTGTACTGTACTGTACTGTACTGTACTGTACTGTACTGTACTGTACTGTACTGTACTGTACTGTACTGTACTGTACTGTACTGTACTGTACTGTACTGTACTGTACTGTACTGT
>JAXIVJ010013876.1:0-35970 GCA_036785665.1 Chirona hameri | reverse complement strand
CTCTGTACAAACAGCACGGTGACGTCTCGGCATCTTGACGCTGAATAGCGTAGAAATGTTGATCTGACTTGAGGTCATTTTGTGTGCCGGGAACAGGCAATGACAGTGAAGGATTTGCTGCCTAGGTGACGCCACTGATCAACATAATGTCTTTACAGAATGACCCAAAGCAACAAGTATTTTTCCTTAACTTTCGGGTTAGTTCCCATGTATCTGTTTGATATACAAATAATATAATTTCAACCAAGGAAATCAATTTTACATTGTTAAATTAATATATATAATAAATACAAATTCATTAAGAATTGACAAAACAAAATGAATGAACCCCGCTTTAGACAAGCTAAGTAGCTGTTGGATAGCTCTGTTGTTTTGTGTATTTTTTGAGGAACCACATTATATTTAGATATAAGGATTAGATATTTAGTTTTGTGGATCGTTTAGGTATTATTTTTAAGCATTCATAGTTAGCTGTTACCTCTTACTTGCTTTTTAAAGGACTTTTCATTCTAGCTTGTGTGCGCCAAAATTGTCTTAGTCTTATTTTTGTGTTATTAGTTGCAGGGTTGGATAAGTAGATATTTTTAGAAAATTAGGGATAATTAAGGTGTATTTAGTATTCAGTTTATTTAAGGATTAGATATTTAGTCTAGTATTAGGTGCACTCATAGCTGATTTGTGTCACTAGCTTTACTTAGATCTAGTTAAGGTTTAGAAGAAGAAAAAACAAACAAAAAAACAGAAAAAAGTTAAGTTAAGTTAGTAAAGTATTGAAAAGTGCATAGTACCTAAGTTATATACCTAAGTTACTAGTGTATTCAAATGAGCATGACTAGGATGCAGGCGAAGGTAGCAGAGCTAGAGGCCCTCCAGGCTAGGGTAGCAGAGCTTGAGACGCAGTTAAGTAAGTGTAGGTGTAGAGATGAGCCGCAGGAGGGTGTAGCTCCTGACCAAGGAACGTATGCGCAGATCGTGGTTAGGGGGTCAGAAAAGGAGCCTACAGGATCAGGGACCAGTGGTAGTTCTGATAGGGGCATAAGGGAGGAGGATAAGGCAAAGGTGGATAGTGCGGCTGGGGTTTGGAAGTGTGTTGGAGGGTCACGTTTCTGGAGACTCAACATTGTGGAAAGTAATGCTAGGGCCACAGACAGTAAGGATGAGGAGGGGTGCTGGGTAATGGAGGGTGGTAGCAGAATCTGGAGGAGGAAGAGGGAAGGGGATCAGGAGGGATGGACAAAAGTTCAGGGTAGAGTCAGGCAGTACAGCCCCAGAGAACATCCGCAGGTTACAATAGCAAATAGGTTCAGTGCGTTAGAGTCAGCAGCTGAAAGTGACAGGGAAGAGATTCAGCATTTAGTGGTTGGGGACTCAAGGGTAAGGCCCTTAAGGCGAACATTCTGTGGGAAGAGGGACAGATGTATAGTCAAACCAGGGGCAAGAGTAGTTGATATGGGCCCTGTCATTGAGGCAGAACTTGGTAGGAGTAGCCCGGAGACAGTTATACTACAGGTGGGGGTGAACGACATAGGACCTAGGCAGAGTGTGAGAATAGTAGCGGAGTACCGGAGCCTGCTGCAGAGGTTGAAGGAGTCCAGGAAACCAGTCATTGTGACTGGCATCCTCCCTCGCTGTGGAGCCAGTGAGGAGTGGTACTCGAGAGCTCTGTCTGTGAACAGCTCAGTTCAGAACTTATGTTCAGCTATGGGGCTTAGTTATGTAGACTTATGGGATCAGTTCTATGAGTGGCGTAGGTACTATATGAAGGATGGGCTTCACTTATCGGATGAGGGGGCAAGGGCTTTGGGAGATGCCTACAGAAGTGTCATTCAGGGAAACTAGGTAGGAGGGGGGGGGGGGGGTTCAGGGACGCTAGTACTAGGGCATCAGGAAGTAAGCATTGGTAGAAGTTCATGTCAGAATAGGACAGTAGATCATAATTCCCTCAGAATTAGTAGAGTCAGCTCAAAGTATAAGATCACATGTGTGTTGCTGAATGCCCAAAGTATTAGGTCTAAATTTGATGAGTTTGAGTGTTATGTTGCCCTTGAAAAGCCTGATATCATTTGTGTAACCGAGACATGGGTTAGTGAGGGGTATAATAGGGATAGGCTACAGGATTTCGAGTTACAAGGGTATAACATGTTCTCATACTGCAGAGAATCACGGCAGGGGGGCGGAGTGTTTGTATATGTAAATAGCTTGTACTGGACTACTAGAGTTGATGATTCTAGTAAAGTAAAAGAAGTAGAATCAATCTGGCTTGACATTAAAATTGGTACAGGAAACAGAGGAAGTTGAGAATAGGTGCATTTTACAGACCAGGGAATCTTCCAAGGAACTCCCAAGCTGAAACAGACCGAGATATTTGTGAGGAAATACGTAGGAACTTTCGGGCTCAGTGTCTTATTATGGGAGATTTTAACTTAAGAGGATACGAAAGTATAGCAGAGGAAACAAATGAGTGTAGGTTGTATAGGCAAATCTTTGAAGAGGAGCTTTTCATGCATCAGTTTGTAACAGAGCCAACCAGACATTGCTCCATTCTAGACCTTGTATTCTCAGACAACAGTGATCTAGTTAGTGACATAAGTATTTGTGCAGGTCTAGGAACCAGTGATCACAATATGGTTAAATTCAATATCTCATCAGAAATGAGGCCCAAAGATAACCTTATTATGGTTCCAAACTTCAGCCGGGCTGATTTTGATGGTATTAGAAATGACCTCGCACAGATAAAATGGAACGTTGAGTTGGCAGGTTTAGATGCATGTGAGGCCTGGAATGTTTTCAAAGCTAGATTAAGCCAAATTCAGAATCGGTATATACCCCTCAGGCACAAACGTAACAGAACCAAGGGCAAACCAGTTTGGCTTACCCCAGAAGTAAGGAGTGCTATACAAGCTAAAAGAAGTGCATTTGGCATTTTGAAGGGATCTTCACCAGATATAAATCAGAAAGCCTACCAGAATGCAAGAAATTCAGTTAAGAAAAAGGTCAGAGCAGCTAAAAGGGCAAAGGAACTTGATTTAGCTAGACATTGTAATGCAGATAGTAAGAAGTTCTTCAGTTTTTATAAGTTCAGTACAGTTTCCAAAAATATAGGTCCATTTAAGGTAGATGATGTGTTACTTAGCAAGGACAGTGAAATGGTTGAAGTGCTTAATGATCAGTTTCAATCTGTCTTTACTATCGAGGACCAGAGTAGTATTGCAGCACTTCAGCCTGAGCTAGAGACAGAGGAGACTATAGGAGAGCTAGGTGGCATAAGTAGTGAACTTGTTCTAGAATATCTAAAGAAAGTAAGGCCTAACAAGGCAGAAGGACCTGATGAAATCCATGCTAGACTTTAAAGAGAATCTGAAAGGGAGTTGTCGGTTCCATTAGCCATAATATTTTCTAAATCACTCGCAGATAGTAAAATTCCACTTGATTGGAAAAGAGCAAATGTTGTTCCTATTCATAAAAAGGGAGATAGAAGTAAAGAGGAAAACTATAGACCGGTTAGTCTGACCTCATTAGTCTGCAAGGTGCTTGAATCAATCATCAAAGATAAGATTGTTGAATTCTTGGAGCAAAATGAACTCTTCAAGGATACACAGCATGGCTTTAGGAAGGGCCGTTCTTGTTTAACTAATCTTCTGGAGTTTTTGGATGTTGCAACAGATAGCTTTGATCAGGGTAAACAGCTAGATGTAGCTTTTCTTGATTTCAGTAAAGCATTTGACAAAGTCCCCCATACAAGACTGGGGTTGCAACTTAAAATTCATGGGATCAGGGGCAAGATTCTGGATTGGATAGAAACGTGGCTTTCAGGACGCCAGCAAAGGGTTATATTGAATGGGTGCCAATCACAATGGAAGGAGGTTCTCAGTGGGGTTCCACAGGGCTCAGTCCTGGGCCCATTGCTTTTTATAATATTTGTGAATGCAATTGAGAACAGTATAGACAGCAAAGTCTTGAAATTTGCAGACGATCTAAAAGTTGTCAGGATTATTAGAGGAAAACATGATCAGGATGTTTTTCAATCAGATCTGGACAAGCTAGTTGAGTGGTCTGAAGCATGGCAGATGAAATTCAATTTGAGTAAATGTAAGATTATGCACGCTGGACGGGTTAGCAGTAAACATAGGTATGAAATGGGTGGGCAGAAAATGGAGCAGATTGAAAAGGAAAGAGATTTAGGTGTCGTGGTAAACAATAGACTATCAGCGTCAGACCAGGTTGTAGAAGCTAGGAAAAAGGCACTTAGAATGCTAGGGGCCATTAACAGAAATGTTTCCTACAAGAGTGAAAAGGTAATAACAAAACTGTATTGTGCATACGTTAGACCACATTTTGAGTATTGTGTACAAGCCTGGTCTCCAACATATGAGAAAGATTGCTGGTTGTTAGAAAGAGTTCAAAAAAGGGCAACAAAAATGGTTAATTGTCTTGGTAGTTTACCTTATGAAGATAGATTAAAGAAATTGGGTATGTTTTCACTTAGATATAGAAGGCTAAGAGGAGATCTAATTGAAGTCTTCAAATTTGTAAATAGTCAGCATTCTGGATATTTAAAGGGTATGTTTGAGTTCAATAGGGAAAATCGAGGTAGAGGTCATCAGCATAAACTCATTATGAAACAAAGTAGGACTAGGCTACGACAGTCATTTTTCAGTAGAAGGGTTGTAGGACATTGGAATATGCTACCAGGGGATGTCGCTGATGCAGTGACACTTGTTCCCTTCAAAATTAGATTAGATAAATACTTTACAGAGAAGGGATTAGTTCATAAATACTCGTGGGATTAGCCTTCTTTTATGCAGGTAGAGTAAGGTGATTTGAAGGGGCGAGACTGGTGGAGGGGGGGGGGGGGGGGGTGGGGGGGGGGTGCAACCTCGGATGGGCCCAAGAGGCTCTTTGTTGCACTTTTCTTCTTTTATTAAAATGCAATGTAACGGAACTTACTGTCCATGTCGATATTGAATGCCCCTGCCGATGTCCATTGAAGCTGTTCGAATATGAACAGATGATATTCTGATTTAATGAAATGTGTCGAAGTGTTAAAAGAGTGTCTAAATTCGAGTGTGCCTGACAGTGACAATATGACTTGCTCTCACTGTTTGAGTCTATATTCAATAAAACGACCGGGACATTCGTGGTAAGTCAACAACACGACTATTAAATTAATGACACATTACAATATTATCAAGTTCAGCACGTATTTTTAGGTACACGAGTTATACCTTTTTAGAGATCGCCTCTGAAAGTCGACTTTGATTATCAGAGGCAATCTCTTTGCGCAAGTGACCGGGCAGATCGTTCACGTCCACCTGTGTATCGGCGCTTCTTTGATCGTCTGAACGCTCATACATCAGCACGTACGCGGTATCCGTTAGGCCCGTCAGGCACATCTCACGGTCGTCACCAGGGAGGTCATTAACGATAGCATCGTCACTAGGAATATCTTTGACGATAACGGTCTCGTGGGGAGTGACTGATTCGTCGTCTAGTCTTATCCAATGCGAGCCTGAATTCCGTGCGAGGCAGTAATAGTGGCCAGAGTGCAGACTAGTTAGTCCCCCTGTGCACAATCACCGCTTGAAGGCGATATCTCCCGTGGCTCTCCGCCCCGAATACTGGTACGCTGATGTGCTCTGTCAGGCGGACCGGGGTCAGGATTTTGTGGCTTGTGCCTGATTGCCAATTATAGGTGAATCTGTTTTGGGCGATGTTTAGCTGGTGGGGCAGCTTCAGAAGATGCAGCTGTCTCTTGGCGTCCGCTAATTGGTCACATGCATTGCAGCTGTACTGATTATCGCCCTGAAGGCTCTCCGGCGACAAGTAACTTTCGAGCAGGGAGGTCAATTTCAGCTGCCGGTTAGACTGCCCGTGCTCACTGGAATGTAAGACAGGCAGGTGAAGTTCCGTGAGGAGCTCCGTTTGACTTTGGACTGCGCCGCAAGTTCTGCAGGTGTGCACCGTCACTGTTCCGCAGCCTAACAGACGGTGCACGAGCGAGCCTGGCGTTCCCTTGGTAAAATAACCATCTTCAGTTATGGAGCTTCGGCCCTCTTTGTGTCGCCAGTCTTAGCGAGATCGGAACATCCGTTGTTATCCGTACTCGTCCAATGTGCCTCGCCTGACCAGGAACAGCCGTGAGCTCCTCTTCGTGCAACTCGTTCATGACGTGACGGAGGAGTTCGGCGCAGGCCTGCTGCTGACTAGGCTGGAAACCCGGTGGCAACACCGCAAGGCGGAAGTCCGAAGGCCCAAAGCACAGGCGCTCAGAAAAGGCGAGATGCGCTAGGACGCGCTGCAGGGTGGCCAGAATGGGCTGGGAGATAGTTGGTCGGGATCGCAGAACTTCGGTTCTCAGGCGCGATGAGTAAAAGAGCGCTTGAAGTGCGGCGTTCAGGTAGCACGTATTCCCAAGATTAATTGGCCCGCGGCCCAGAGGGGCTTGTGGAAGCAGGGGGATATCGGGGGTGACGGCTGGACGACGAAGCTCCTTTCCCGGGCGCCTGCTGCACGATAAACGTTGTGCGTAGCGACTGCGCTCAACACTGTTTGCGCTGCCGAACCATGTATAGCGGCTGCGTTTCCACGGATGATGGCCATAGACACTCTCGCCGCTCGCCGGTCGCAGATGATATTCGTCGGCCAGGTTCCTTAATAAACCTGGTGGCTGCGGGGCCGATGACTCCAGACGTTTCCACTGCCAGCGGCGCGAATAGGTACTGAGATGAGATGGAGGCGTATCGCTGTACCTTGCGCGCTTCTGCAGCACGAGCAGCTGTCCCTGGAATCAACGCAGAGCCCACCACGACGCTGTCAGCGTAGGTATCCGTGCAGGTGGCGTCCCTCGCCAAACATTTTCCACTTGTGAATGGAAATGTTGTCAAACCGTCTGGGCGCTTGCCGTTTCCCCTGTCGAGACCCACCGGTTCCAGTACCGATGGGATTCCGGCGGCGGAGAGGCTGTGCTTCACCAGGTCGTTAAGCTGGGCATGACAAGGGAAACGACCCGCACTCTTCTTGCAGGATAGGGTGTGGGACCCTAGGCGTTCGACGGGGCGACCGCAGAGACGGCATGCATGCGGCTCGCATATTAGAGCTCCAAGGCGGAGGGCGACAGCAATTCTGACGGTCTCGAGATCCAATTGTAAACCGAGACTCGGCACCGGTATTGCTTGCAGCCAGGCGGCAGTATGTGGCTGACTGGAGGCCAGGAGACGTGCCCTGTGAATCTGGTTCATTCCGCCAGTCAGCTGATTCTTGCAGGTGGCGGACGCCGCGTCATCCCATGTACGCTGCTGCCCTGCCACCGAAGTCATCCCATGTACGCTGCTGCCCTGCCACCGAAGTCATCCCATGTACGCTGCTGCCCTGCCACCGAAGTCATCCCATGTACGCTGCTGCCCTGCCACCGAAGTCATCCCATGTACGCTGCTGCCCTGCCACCGAAGTCATCCCATGTACGCTGCTGCCCTGCCACCGAAGTCATCCCATGTACGCTGCTGCCCTGCCACCGAAGTCATCCCATGTACGCTGCTGCCCTGCCACAGAAGAATCGAGAAACGCGGTGACGCCGGTTAAGGTTCGGAAACAATCTAGGGCTGGTTTTAGAGCCGATAGGGCGCCTTTTTTAACGATGGCTGGGATGATTGAAGCAATGAGCGGTGTCGCGGCCGTGAGAGAGGCAATGTGACAGGGGAGAGCCAGTCTCTCAACCGACCGCAAACCTAGACCCCCGTGCCTCGCGGGAAGAGTGGCCTGTGTACAGGCTCTATCTTCGATGTTCACATTGCAGACATCCGTTAACGCCGATCGAACGGTTTCATCAATGCCTCGCAAGCCCACTTGATTTCTGTACATGGGGCTGGAATGTAGAAGGTACTGTAGCCGCGGAGTAGAGATATGATGAGCTAAAAAGAAAACGGCTGTGTAAGTGTCTAGCGCGCGGATGCGATCGCAGAGCATTGAAACAGTGCTAGCAGCGATCTGCGTGGCGGCATGAATACCGGCTTTATCCAGAGGTGACTCCAACAAGTTAAGGCGAGCGAGGGGAGTCTCACTAATTCCAGGGAGGGCAGCCTGCATCCTGTCCACGATAGAAGCGTGGAGGTCGTCAGAAGGCTGTCCGAGCACAGCGAACTCACACTTGGCGCTGTTGAGCTCGAGACCGAGCTCCGGCAGCAGGCTTTGCAAGTTGTGAAGGTCCTTTGCGACCACGCCAACAGGCCCAGCTAGCGTTGCGTCGTCCAAGTACCATACGTTCAGTGGCGATTTCATTGAACGAGCGCAGTCATCGACAGCCAGAGAGAAACGAACGGGGCCAAGAGGGTCTCCCTGCTGTACGCCGCAACAGAACGGGATGGTGTAGTCGCCGATGTGAAGGGGCGCAGGGGTACTGTAAGCTTGAAAAGCTAACCGGTAGGTTTCAGGGCAACGATCACGGATAATTTTCAGAATCACGTCTCTCCTGACTGTGTTAAACGCGTTACGCACGTCGACCTTCACCAGGACGGATGGGGTGAATCCTCCGTCACGGCCGACAGGAACTCGCGGGCAGCGTGAAATGCAGCCTCACACCCCAGGCGGGTTCCGACTCTGAGCTACGCTGGCCTAAATTCCGGTGCGAGAAGGTCGGCCACGTGATGCGCAGCAATGCGGCAGGGTAGGCGGCGGTAGATACTACCGATGGCGATGGGGCGTAACCCACCGTACCGCAGCAATGCGGCAGGGTAGGCGGCGGTAGATACTACCGATGGCGATGGGGCGTAACCCACCGTACCGCAGCAATGCGGCAGGGTAGGCGGCGGTAGATACTACCGATGGCGATGGGGCGTAACCCACCGTACCGCAGCGATGCGGCAGGGTCGGCGGCGGTAGATACTACCGATGGCGATGGGGCGTAACCCACCGTACCGCAGTGATGCGGCAGGGTCGGCGGCGGTAGACACTACCGATGGCGATGGGGCGTAACCCACCGTACCGCAGCGATGCGGCAGGGTCGGCGGCGGTAGACACTACCGATGGCGATGAGGCGTAACCCACCGTACCGCAGCGATGCGGCAGGGTCGGCGGCGGTAGATACTACCGATGGCGATGGGGCGTAACCCACCGTACCGCAGCGATGCAGCAGGGTCGGCGGCGGTAGATACTACCGATGGCGATGGGGCGTAACCCACCGTACCGCAGCGATGCGGCAGGGTCGGCGGCGGTAGATACTACCGATGGCGATGGGGCGTAACCCACCGTACCGCAGTGATGCGGCAGGGTAGGCGGCGGTAGATACTACCGATGGCGATGGGGCGTAACCCACCGTACCGCAGCGATGCGGCAGGGTAGGCGGCGGTAGACACTGCCGATGGCGATGGGGCGTAACCCACCGTACCGCAGCGATGCGGCAGGGTCGGCGGCGGTAGATACTACCGATGCCGATGGGGCGTAACCCACCGTACCGCAGCGATGCGGCAGGGTAGGCGGCGGTAGATACTACCGATGGCGATGGGGCGTAACCCACCGTACCGCAGCGATGCGGCAGGGTAGGCGGCGGTAGATACTACCGATGGCGATGGGGTGTAACCCACCGTACCGCAGCGATGCGGCAGGGTAGGCGGCGGTAGATACTACCGATGGCGATGGGGCGTAACCCACCGTACCGCAGCGATGCGGCAGGGTAGGCGGCGGTAGATACTACCGATGGTGATGGGGCGTAACCCACCGTACCGCAGCGATGCGGCAGGGTAGGCGGCGGTAGATACTACCGATGGCGATGGGGCGTAACCCACCGTACCGCAGCGATGCGGCAGGGTCGGCGGCGGTAGATACTACCGATGGCGATGGGGCGTAACCCACCGTACCGCAGTGATGCGGCAGGGTAGGCGGCGGTAGATACTACCGATGGCGATGGGGCGTAACCCACCGTACCGCAGCGATGCGGCAGGGTAGGCGGCGGTAGACACTGCCGATGGCGATGGGGCGTAACCCACCGTACCGCAGCGATGCGGCAGGGTAGGCGGCGGTAGACACTGCCGATGGCGATGGGGCGTAACCCACCGTCCTTCTTACGTAGAGCGCAGAGAGCGGCAACAAAGAAGGCGTCGCGGGCGAACTCTGGGATTCGGCCATCTAGCACAAGGTTTGTCAGTTTGGACAGTGAGCTGAGGAGGCGCCGGCCAGGCTCTACTGCTTCTGTGGAGATAAGCTGGCGGAGGTGGAGAGGCCTCACCCCGTCTAAGCCCGCCGATGACCCGGTCGGCATCGAATCGATGGCTGACCTGACCTGCTCCGCTGTCACCTGGAGCGGACGAGTGTCGTTGTCTTGTGGTGGAGGGGAGGGCCTCGTCGAATGGTGTTGGCGGATGCTTGTCCTCGAGGGTGCTCACTATGTCGCTGGAGTGGGATGAACACAATCATCGTTAGATGTGAGAGTTCTCAGGGCTGCCTTGAAGTCACCATCTGCGCACTTGGAGCGAACCTGGCGAGCGATGATATCCCCCAGAGGAGCCTTTTGTGGAGTTGTGCACTGCTCTGGGACAGGTTGGGAGCCTGACTCCATGTCGACAACCTGTCTTTTAATGGTGGAGGCCGCGGTTGAACGCGAGTCATTTGCAGCTTTGAGAGAGGCTCGGAGTGCAATAAACACAAAGGATAGAAAGCGTCCCCATGTGTCAGCGCTAGGTTCAGATATAGCTTTGTCAATAAGTTTCGACAGGCAGTCAGCGGCGGAGGCACACGGAGCTTTAGGGATCCGTGTGATTACGGTACAGCTGCGCCGTAGCTCGGCCAAGCGTTCAGAGAGGGTGATTGGCGGCACGCCAGCGGATACCTGACTACCCAGCTGTGGGGCACCTGCAGGTACGGCCTCGCCAGATCCACGTAAGGTGACTGTGCTTCCACGGCATTTGCTGCAGTGCCACAAACTGAGTGTTCGGGCCTGGGCCAGGGTCAACTTGGCGCAGGATGTGTGCCAACGCTCACCACAGTTGCCACAGGTAATCGCTGCCTTCCTGGTAGATACGCTCGGACAGGCGACACAGATGTCCTGAGGAGTTGTCAAACTGCCTGACAACTTGGAGGATGTCTGGGTTGCACCAGTCGGGCCGGGGTTGAGCTCGATGACCCGGCAAGTAGAGCGGGAGGGACGTAACCCAGGCGGCCCCGCTGATGAGTAGCATCTGAATTCGCGCTGTATGCAACGCGGCTCCTGAAGTGGCAGACCTTCACTTTTCCGGTCCTCGGTAATTGCTTTTGGAGCACTAGCAGCAGGATGGGTCTCATCCTTGGAGCCTTGGAGATGCGAGCAGGACGCGGGAGACCAGCGACGGTGATACTTCATTAGCCGCTGAAGCTGCTCCGGCAGCCAATAACAACAGAACGGCTGCCACTATCAAACTGGCGAAGTCATTCCATGCTCTGCTGGTGCCACCGGCCGCCCAACTAGGAAAAGGCATACCTAAGCAGAAATTCGGGGTAGGTGTTGTTTTGAAGTTTTGAATTTATTTTGCACGATTATTAAATCTGTCCGATGTGGATCTCCTTTAACAAAATCACGAGCGTTGGCGAACTTGCTAGAAATAGCTGTTCAGGCTCAACAAAACTTTTGCTAAATAGTCAGAAAACGCAGTACACTTGGAGAATGAATTAGAAGAAAAACGTCACTTACTCAGCTGTTCCGCGCGGCCCATGAGACAAGACATTTCAGACAACAGTGTGAAGACTAAGGCGATCCATTGATGTACTTGAAAATGTCAGGCAGCCAGGCTTAAAACGGGCGCCAAACCACGTCTCAACTCGCCATTGATGTCGCGACGAATTCTTGCCAAATTTTTGGAATGTGACTTACAAAATCTTCAATTTCTTCAAAACCGCTTTGTTTCACAAGCTTGTCTGGCGGCCACTGATCTCAAAAGAAATGCTCTATTCGACGAATATAGTTTTAAGTGCAAGCAACGTTGAATACCGCAAACGTAACGTGACAAACACGGAGCGCCGCGCAGGTCAACTATCAGCTGTCCAACATATATCATAACCGGACAGTGGTGACTCCTACACTGAAAATATTTTTTTACAAGGGTACTAGCATTCAACAGTGTTTTTTTTACGAAATACAACAGTACAACTACTGTTGAATGCTTGTAACATAAACACTGCATTGTTCAAGGCTTGTCGGCATCTAATTCCTGTAATAAACTACAAGGTATCTACTACGGCAGTAGTTTAGATCGTCGTGACGTCACTACCTTTAAACGCAACACCATTGCTTTGCCCTTGTAGATCTGCTGCAAACATTTTGCGCAGTGCATGGGGCCGGCCAGGCCTGGCCAGGCCCATGTTGTCATGTTGTATAGCCTTGGTCAGGCCTAACAAGCTGCAGCGCGTCGGCGTGTCTCAGCGACCGCCATTATTCGAAGGGATTCCCAGAGGCAGGTGGCGTGGTGGCGGTTTTTATTTTGTGAAGTAACAGCGTTGGTGTGGTGGCACACAGACGTCAGATAGGTAAGTTATTTTATTGTGTTCTTATGTCCGGGAAAATTTAGAAGTTATGTTTCAGGAATGCTGTATCAGTCGGACTATCTGGTATGTTTCCATATCTGAGGTTATCATTTTGGTAAACCCTTCCGAAAATGGAATGCTAGCTTCAGTATTTGATATATCATATATATAGTACCTATATGAGTCAATGCTAACTCATATACCTTGAATTACTTTACCATTTCAGGGAGTAGGTATGGAGGCTTATTCAAGCCTATATGGACCGGATCATTAATGAACTGGCCCACCCTCCCTCCCGAAGCGATTCGTGTGGCCCACCCGCCCTCCCGAAGCGATGCGTGTGGCCCATGCCCGCCTTCCCGAAGTGATTGTGATGTGTTCAGAAATACATAACCATTGTCATTATATGTTTTTGTTTCGGGAGCGCGTTGAGGTCGGCACGGTGACGGTTGACGGTGAAGTCGTTGACTAGGGCCAGGCGAAAGTAATTACCACGAGTGGGAATCGAACCCGAATTCCGGCATTGGATCAACAATGCTTACTCATAGTAGTAGTATCGTAGCGCCCTCATAGCAGCCATATTTTGGGCTTGTCACGGATTGGTTGGATAGTCAGCAGGTATTGTGCAGCCATTGCAGTTAATTGGTCATAGCCATGCTAGCCCTTGTTGCACCCTTGTAGTCCGCACTCGGGGCATACAGGAGATGTTGTAAGGCCATTGTAGTAAGCTGGCTAAGACCTTGTTGCTCCTTTGCAACAACGCTGTGGCGAACGTACAAGGTTCGAACCAGTGCGTAACTACCCCTCGTAGCACTATTGTCGTACCATGGTAATACTAGCTCCGAACAAGGGAAATCGCGTACAAACCTTGTTTTGGGTACAAGAGTTTGGGTACACAAGCTTTTCCCTAGTACTTGCTATGTAGACAATGGTACGACAAGCTTAAACGTGTCTAAACCTTGTAAAAATGTATTTGTGTGTAGATCTGACATGACTGACAGTGATGACTCCTATATCTGACATGACTGACAGTGACGACTCCTAGATCTGACATGACTGACTGTGATGACTCCTAGATCTCTGACTTGCTCTATGCCACATTCAGTTGAACAGATGCCGATTCGCATTGAGTCACCACCGCGCCGGCCAGGAATTCTGCACGTCACCGCGCAGCTCCGGTAAGACCTAGGACTTCCCGGACAGTGACCGGGGTGAACTTCACAACGAGTTTGAAATGACAGGTACGATTTGGCAAAAACACTGAATCCGTGTATGCACAATAACTAGGGGCTCTGTATCCGCTACTAGATGCTAATCGCAGATGTTCTTAGACATGCCTGATAAAGCACAGAACAATGCCTTTAGACCTCCAACGAGCACTTCGATAACACCGGCCCACTGGTTTCTGATGTGGCCAGCAGCACGGCACACAGCCGTGCGGTCATCAGCCAGGAAGGCGATGGCCGGCGCCGGCATCTGGAGAGCTCCATCAGGACACCGGTCCATTCCGTGTACCCGCGTGCCGGTCAGGAATGCTGGCGCAACAGTGGATTCCTGCCATGTCCCACTGGTGCCGTCGGGTTACGTCAGGCGGGCTGGCGTGGCCGTTCCCCTGCCGCCGCTGCAGTGGCTGCAGAGCGGCCGTCACCTCCTGTCGTGTCGGCGTCACCCGTCCCCTCCTGTCGTGTCGGCGTCACCGGCGCCCTTCTGTCGTGTCGACGTCACCCGGCCCCTCCTGTCGTGTCGGCGTCACCCGTCATCTCCTGTCGTGTTGGCGTCACCCGCTCCCTCCTGTCGTGTCGACGTCACCCGCGCCCTCGTGCCGTGTCGGCGTCACCCGCGCCCTCCTGTCGTGTCGGCGTCACCCGTCACCGCGCAGCTCCGGTAAGGTCTCGGACTTCCCCGTGCAGTGACGGCCGGCTGGCTCACAGGCCGCAGACGGCAGGATCCAGCCGGCCGGCGGCCCAGCGGCCCGCGCGGCCCGACGCACACAATGTGCGAGACAATAACAAATCCGAGATATGTGTATTGTAGGTACTTTCGCCCTGATTAAGTGCAGTGATTGCAGATCGATCAGTCAAACCCTGTGGCTGTTTCACGACCACAATGGTTGGGGGATGTGAGGTTACTTGACAGGGCCCTGTTGTTCATCTCTTATAACTGCGGCTTTTTGTCCTATCTGGTTCATATCTGGGTTTGGTTCATATCAAGCTAGGATAACCTGTCACTTTGGGTTGCTGATGTCGTATTTTATGGTGCGAACGCTAAGACCGATTTTAGGAGTAAAAATGTATTAAAATGTTTTCAAATCTGCCTTTTTCAGCAGGTTCATGTTAACATTGTTTGTGAATGCTGAGTTGAAGAAAATGAGTCCGTCCGATCAGTGTAGACACAGGGATTTGCAAAACATTTGCGAAAACACCGAGTTATGAGGGTTTCGGTTGCTGATGTACCATTCGCATAGCAGAGAGGGGAGGGGAGGCTAGGATAGAGATTTGGGTAAACAAGCTGACTCCACCCTCCAGATCGCGAACAAAATGGCGATTATTGTCGTAACTTTAGGACCAGCCTAATTTACTAATTTTAGTCCCCTAATTTTACGAATATTATATATATATATATATATATATATATATATATATATAGATGATTTCTCGAGGTCAGCCGTCCCACGGCAGGCTTGTACTTGAGATCAACATGGTGTGTGACGGGAGAAAATGTAAATGGATATACTCCCGTGGTAATTAAATCACTTTTTCCATTGTGGCAGATTGAAACGCCCGACGTATACAAAATAAATTAGTCTTTGTTATGTGACTTTTTGGAATTGTTCTGAACTTTTTTTTGGAACAATCATAATTCGATGGACGTAGGAATTTTCCAAATACTTTCTCTTATATGTCTAATTACAAAATTATGTAATCTCATATTAATTATGTTTCTTTTGGTTGAATTTTCCACTCCTTATGCTTATTTTTAGCCAGAATTTTCCACTCCTCACCCCAGCTCCAAAGCAACCCTAGGACCCTGTCATAGGTAGGCCTAACAAGTACAAGTAAGAGTGATAGGAATCAGAACCTTCAATTTGCTCATAAATTAAGGCCAGGGTGATACAAAGTGGAGAGGCATATCAGTTTAGGTCATTTTATAAGAAAAAATATAGATCCAATTTCCAATACCAAAGAACCCAAAACTTGCAAAAACATTAAACAAGCACACATTTGGAAAACAGAGGAGATCCAAACAAATGCCAATGCGACAACAAAGGCAGGCTACATGCGCAGATTTTGGCATAGCTGCGCCATATTTGTCTCTTTTATTATTACTAAAGTGATGCCGTTTGGTTTTCGCCTAATTTGTTTGCCTTGTGGGAAATATCAGGGTAGTAGAACAACGGGTAGAACAGTAAGAAATGTAACGCCCAAATGAAAAAGACAAGATATCATTTTTCTGGGAATTGTTTTGTCTATTATAAATTATAGGTATTGTTTGCTATCAATAACTTGTATTTCCATAGATTAAATCTTTATTTATTGAATTCAACTCCAGCAAATACACGAAGTAGTAGTCGAAGTAGTGTATATTTCAGTACCTGTAGTAGTATTTGGAAGCGGTCATTATGAATCCCTACGAAGTAGTAGTCGAAGTAGTGTATATTCCAGTACCAGTAGTAGTGTTTGGAAGCGGTCAGCGGTCGTTCCGACGTTTTTTAACCCCCAAGCCTATTTAACCCCTTTACGCCCAGAATATCGAAAAATTGTAAATAAAAACGTTGTAGCCTAGGGTTGTAGCTATCTGGTTCCGAAGTGGGATTTCAAATATATACCATAGGTTATGAGCCAGCCTCGTCTGAAAAACATCGATTTAACATGGGAACCCTATGGTGTAGAAGGTTTTTAACGCCCAAACGCCCGAGTGCTGCTAACCGTTACTGTTGGGGGCTGGGAAATATGTTATATGTATTTGTACATCCCTCACCTCAGCTGTAATCAGGGGCGCAGCCAGGATTTTGCGACGGGGTGGCTAACCGAAGTGGGCCCCTTAGCATTGGCTGATGGAACCCCTAAAACAAATTATGAACTTGAGATGCTCGCTTTCTGAGGCTAAATTGGGTTTTATCAGGCCTGAAATGGGCCCTTTCTGAGTCCACGATGGGCCCCTTTCAGACCCGAGATGGGCACCTCTGAGCCGCGACGGGGGGAGTGGCGGATCCAAGGGGGGGGGGGGGGGGCACGGGGGTCAAGACCCCCCCCCCCCCCCTTGGGCCATGGGGGCACCACCGCGCCGGGGGGCACCACCACGGGCCGGGGCACCAGGGGCACCACCGCGGCGACGGTGTATCAGGGGCACCACCGCGCCGGTGAACTAAGGGCACCACCGCGCCGGTGTGCCAGGGGCACCATCGTGACGGTAGGCGGCACTGTGGGGCGAGGGGAAACTTCGAAACACCGGGGCACTGTGCCTCCTTGAATCCAGGAGGGTAAACAATGGTCTGGTGCCGCCATGAAATCACAAGCATTGGACGCTGGAAGAGAAAAATCGCGAAATGATGCTAAATTAAAATTGCTAACTTATGCCAAAAAAATGTCCCTTCATGCCTCCCGTCCCTTGGGCTTCATGAAGGGGCTCCAACGTGCCTTTATACCAGAGGCTACAACGTATCGGACTTGAGGGGCCCTGAGGGCCGCCAATCGGGCTGATACATATAGATTATAGAACCTTTCGATTTTGTAGGGCCTAGTTATCTAGACAAACACAAAATAAAGCAAAAAATTCCGCGCCGCCAATCAGTGTTCTTTTCCAGTACAAAAAGGTCTAAGTTAGACTAACACTGGCGGCCGTAGGGGGAGGAGATATGGGGGCCATGGCCCCACCTTTGGCCTTAAATGGGGGGGGGGCAACTTGTCTTTTGACACCACCTTTTGCTCCAGACATATTTCCTCGTTTTGACCCTGCATGCTGGTTCCAATCAGACTGGTTATTGATTCAACTTCTTTGGAACGATTCAGTCATGATTCATTTTGGAATCTGAATGATTCAATCACCGTTCGATCCACGGATACAATTTTGAGAATTGATTCATTCTGATTCAAAGAATCAAAACAAATATTTTAATTGATTCACGTTTGATTCAACATTTGAATATATGAGGTGAATTATGTCAAATCAATAAAAATGGAAACATGCATATATATATGATCATTAAACATTGGTACAGCAATAGTATTTCAGTATAATTGAATGTAGCCACTGTGACTCCATGTATTTGGACAATTTACCAGTGTACTTGAATCGTTAAATCTTTTGATTCAATCAGCCTTGATTTGATGCGGGTTTTGATTCAATCACGATTCATGAATACAAATATCTGGTGGTGAATCAATTATGTTCTGATTCAATTAATTTTGATTGAACGATTCCAATCGATTCAATCAGTGTCGAATCAATAACCAGTCTGGTTCCAATAGCAAAACTTAGTTCTCCAACCCGTTCAAAACCTCAAATTTTGGCAATAATAGTTTATCGCATGCATAAGATTTACTGCTGGTAGAAAAACGGCTTCCAACCGGCGCCCCTCCGGATAGTGATGGTGCTCCTCCGGCCAGTGACAGCGCCCCTCCGGCTAGTGATGGCGCCCCACAAAATGTTAAAAGTACGACGAGCACGTGAGGAAGGAGAGCCCCCCCCCCCTTGCAAAATGTTTGCCAATATTGGTGGCGCCACTGTCGATTGGGTGGCGCCCCTCAAGGCAATGACCTGGTCCTTTGTGAATGTATGTGGACGCCACTGGCCCAAGCTCATGGACGCCCCTCTTCCAAAATGTTGCGCCCCTTTATAACAGTTGTGATGGCGACAAGATGCTTCCGAGGGCGGCAAGGTGTCAGTTCCGAGGGCGACATGGTGCCTTCTAAGGGCGGCATAATACGCTATAGGGGCGGCATAATGTCTTCCGAGGGCGGCAAGACGTCGTCTGATGGCGGCAAAATGCCTTCCGAGGGCGGCATGATGCCTTCCAAGAGCGGTATAATGCGTTCTGAGGGCGGCAAAATGCTTTCCGAAGGCGGCAATATGTCTTCCAAGGAGGGCGGCATGATGGCTTCCAAGGGCGATATAATGCGCTCTGAGTGCGGCAAAATTCTTTCTGAGGGCGGTAAGATGTCTCCCGAGGGCGGCATGGCACCTTCAAAGGGCGGCATTATGCACTCTGAGGGCGGCAGAATATCTTTCGAGGGCGGCAGGACGTCTTCTGAGGGCGGCATAATGCGCTCTGAGGGCGGCAAAATGCTTTCCGAGAGCGGCAATATGTCTTCCAAGGGCGGCATGATGCCTGCCGAGGGCGGCAAGACGTCTTCCGAGGCCTTCCGAGGGCGACAAGACGCCTTCTGTGGGCGGCATAATGCACTCTGAGGGCGGCAAGATGCTTTCCAAGGACGGCAAGATGTATTCCGAGGGCGGCATGATGCCTTACATGGGCGGCATAATGCGCTCTGAGGGCGTGAAAATGCCTTCCCAGGGCTGCAAGATGTCTTCCAAGGGCGGAATTATGCCTTCCGAGGGTGGCAAGATGTCTTCCGAGGCCGCCATGAATCATGATGCTTTCTGAGGGTGGCATAATGCGCTGTGGGGGCGGAAAGATGCCTTCCGAGGACGGCATGATGCCTTCCAAGGACGGCATGATGCCTTTCGAGGGCGGCAAGATGTCTAGCGAGGGCGGGTGGAGTTTCCTTTTTAAATGGTGGGGCCCCAGCAACTTCCCGCTTTGCCCCACCAACTTTTGTCAGATTTGAACGGTCCCTGGCGTTAAAATGACAAATTTTTCACTTCAAACATGCAAAACAACCAGGCAATGTGATAGTTTGCCCCACTAACTTTTATCTCAAAAGATCCACCCATACTTCCGAGGGCGACGAGATACCTTCCGAGGGCGGCATAATGCGTTGTGAGTCGTGACTGTGCAGTCGGCGCCCCTGCATGCCTCGCAGGGGGGGGGGGCTGCGAGTGCAGGTGTCGCCTCTCAAGTCGTGAGTGCCGGCGGCACCCCTTTGGATCGGAAATGAGGCCCCTTTGGACTGGAGATGACGACCCCAACAGCCGTATCCTCCCCCTCCCGAAATGTGTTTTCTGGTTGTGCGCCTGGGCCGATCCCTTTGATTATAATTCACCACTGTACCCGTCATGATGCACCGAAGCGATGGGTACCATTTGAATGTCTGTGCGATTTACCGTTTTCAAGTTATTGGCTGATATTTCCTTTCCTTCCTTGATAAACTTTCCCTTAATTGTCTTCTTCATTGTGAAATCTGTTTACGGCAGCGCAGGTGTGCTATAGCAGAAGACCGACATAAACCGCGATGTTTTGTTTTACGTCGCGTGATTTTGAGTTCAGACCTCACAGGCAGTCATGAATAGGTATGTCCAATGTTAATGTGCAACAGGGGCGGATCCAGGGGAGGGGCAAAAGGGCCATGCCCCCCCCCCCCTCCCCCCAAAGGTCCTGAAACTATGATTACCCCCCCCCCCCCAAAAAAAAAAAAAATCGGACGTACAGTTGTAAAAATTGCCTTGGGAGCAGTCCGAATCCAGCTATCCACAATGAAAAGCTTTAAAATTTCGCGCCGCTTCGCGGCATGACACAAAATACGCAATTGCTTATACAAATTTGGAAAATGGGAAAATGAATTAATTAAGTGTCTGGCAGAGTCTCCCTTGGCGGTACCTAATTGCTAGCCCCAGGGCCCACTCTCTTCATAAAATATTAACTTTCAAGTGGGATGCGTTTTTAGCTAGTCTGCCCAGTTCCGAAAAATAGGCGACGCGACCGCAAAGACGCGGACATCGGCACCAGGAAGCTGCTCCAGCGGTGCCAAACTTGCTGGACCGAAGACCAGGCCAGGACCATCTCCCCAAGCCAACTCGCCCCAGGCTCCTCCAGATCCGCAGGGACCATTTATGTGCGGAAAAGTCGTTCTGCCTCTTGCTGCTTTCAAACCATTTGCACTGTTACCAGTTGTTTGTTACAGTTCGGTACATACACAGTTGTGTGTTACAGTTCGGTACATACATTCGGTGTATGTATACAGATATTATTATCATATGTACTATTGAGCGCTGACTGCCACCGGTCATCGTGATTTACTATCCGAAGAATATATATATGATATATATATATATATATATATATATATATATATATATATATATATATATATATATATATATATATATATATATATGATATATACATATGAATAGGGATTACCTGAAGCTGGTAACTCCACTCACGGTCTGGTTCCAATATTAAAATTTCGTTTTCCACGACCTAAAACTAATATTTTCACGCCGCTTCGCGGCGTCACATCGGTGGCCATCGTCATAACGAGCCATCGCCATCGTCTTCGGTTCGTTGTAACGGTGAATTGAGTGAATAGCATGTTTAGCTTCTTATTCTCTACAAGGCCCACCGCCTATGTTTCTGGGTTTTATCAGGCAAACCCGTAAAAATTTCGCGCCGCTTTGCGGCGATAAATAACAAGTACCTACTATAACATGAAAATCCACATTAAAAATGCTGCAAAGGCTTAAAACTACACCAATACAAAAATGGGGTATATTTTTTTCGTCATTTCAGCCGACCCCTCCACTCAAAAATTATCGGCGACGCCCCTGGGTACAGCTGACAATTGACATAGTTTTGTTCATTGTAAGGCAATGTCGGAACAATACAAACTGTATAAGCTGACATCTTTCCTTTTTCGATATCCCAAAGGGTCGAAAAGCGAAAAACACCAAAATATCCAAATAAAGACCTCATTAGAAATCGTGTGGTTGCAAAATAAAGTGGCCCAAATCCGGGAAGAAATTCGAAATTGGGGTAGGTAATGCCCGCTAAAAACGGTTTGCCCCCCCCCCCCCCCCCCAAGAAAAGAAAAAAAGAAGAGAAAAAAACGGCCGGCTGGATCCGCCCTTGATGTGCAATGTGCAGTCCTTGCATAAGCGGGCAGCTGTTCGGGTGCATGCTTGTAGTTGTCAAAGCGGTATTTTTTCGATTGAAAACCAATACAAAATTGGATTGCCCGCTGCGAAACGTCGACATTTATATTCGATATTTCGTCTTGATTCGTCGATATCTATATATTTATGGTTCACCACCTCACCTCTTTTTATGTGAAAGAGGAACCGGAAAATTAAGCAAGTGAAATCAGGGGCGGATCCAGGGGGCAAGGGGCCACGGGCGCCCGAAAGATCTTGAAACCATGATTTGTCCCCCCCCCCAAAAAAAGGTCGTCGGACGTGCATACCTACAGTTTAATTTCTTTTTTGGGGGAATACGCCACTGGATTTCCCCCCTCCCCCCCCCCCCCCCCCCCAATTTTGTTTTCTTCCTCGTTCGTGTTTCCTCCATTTTGTAGCATTTTGGTAGCAGGAGGGAAAGTGCCGCGTGCATATTTGGAAATGTCTAATACAAAATTCAGACCCATCATACTTAAGTAGCCATAAGTCAGCCAAAACTAAAGATATAGCTTTGAAATTATTATTTATTACTTTGAAATTAATTATTAATTAGCTTTGGTATTGTCTATACTTCGTTCTCCAATATATATTCTGGCTTTTCAATATGTTTGGAAATTGTGATTTTGTGGATTTTTTTCTCCAATTATTTTCCTTCATAAAATTATATAAAATATCAAACCATATGAAAAAGACGGAATATATACACTGGCGGATCCAGGGGGCGGCAGGGGCAACCCCCCCCCCCCCCCCTCACGCTCGACGGGGGCAGCAATATAAATTAGCCCCCCCCCCTCCAATCCGCTGAAATTCACTGGCGATGAAAAATGGGTACTGAATGCAAAAAAAATAACCTTTTGCGACCAAAAAAAGTCGTTATTTTTTCCTCGTTCGTGTTTCCTCTATTTTGTATCATTTTGGTAGCAGGAGGGAAAGTGACTCGTGCATATTTGGAAATGTCGAATACCAAATCCAGACCCATCATACTTAAGTAGCCATAAGTCAGCCAAAACTAAAGATATTGCTTTGAAATTCGGTTTGGGTATTGTCTATACTTGTTCTCCAATATGTATTCCGGTTTTTGAACATGTTTGGAAATTTTGATTTTGTGGATTTTTTTCTCCAATTTTTTTCTTCCTCATAAAATCATATAAGATAGAAAATCATACGAAAAGGCCGGAATATATATTGGAGAACCTAGTGTGGACGATGCCCAAACCAAATGTCAAAGCGATATCTTAAGCGTTGACTGACTTATGGCTCTCTAAGCAGTGGCGTACGCAGACAATCACAAAGCACCAGGTCATTGCCTTGAGAGGCGCCACCCGATCGACAGGGCCGCCACCAATATTGGCGAAATTTTGCAGGGGGAGGGGCGCCTCTCCTTCTGCACCGTGCGGAAGGAGAGTCACTGGCCGGAGGGGCGCCGTCACTCGCCAAAGAGGGGCAGTCACTAGTCGGAGGGGCGCCGTCACTCGCCGGAGTGGCGCCGTCACTAGCCGGAGAGGCGCCGTCAATCGCCGGAAGGGCGGGGTCACTGGCCGCAGTGGCGCTGTCACGGGCCGGAGAGGCGCCGTATATGGCAGGGGACGTTCTCACTGGCCGGGGGCGCCGTCACTGGCCACAAGAGTGCCGTCTCTGGCCGGGGGAGCGTCCTCACTTGCCGGAGTGGCGCCGTCACTGGCCAGAGGGGCGTCGTGACTGATCGGAGTGGCGCCAGCTTTGCATGAGCGCCTCGGGTCCAAAGGACCAGGTCATGACCTGCATGACCTGATAGTTGATACTCGTTACGCCACTGTCCCAAAGTATGATGGGCCTTGACTTTGTATTCGACATTTCCAAATACGCGTGGCGCGTCTGACGCAATTTTCGATCTGGAGCGATTCCTACAACCAACGTAAGTTAAAAAACATCGCGTTTTGGCGCCAAAGTTTATAGCGCTGAATAGCGTGCGTGGAACGCATTTCGACAGTATTTGAGGAATTATGACTGGGACTTTGGTATCGTTGTTTTCCTTTTCCCTGTAAACATGTAGCCAAATAAAATTCACACTTCGTGAATGTGTAGGTAAAGTTAATATTTGTCATTGTCAAGGTTATTTTAAATTGCTATAGCTTGGGCTGGCTTCTTTGGCCTCAGGTCATATCCAGATTCGAGTAATTTCAGGTACCAATTTTAAATCTAACACCCATTTTCCACCATGCTTAGGTACTTATCCCGGTGCATTTTATGGGTGCTATGAGTAGTCTCACAATGTTTAGCATTTCCAACTAGTCAAGATCAGACTCAGCATGAACTCAGCTACAAAAAAAAATGTTTGAAAGCGACAGAAGAGGTAAAATTGGGTTTGTCTGGTTTTTACCACTGGCGGATCCAAAGGAGTGGGGGCATTAGGGGCAAATCCACCCCTTCCCCACCCACAGGAGCATGACGGGCATTCAATACAAGGATGTCCCCCGCCCCGCGTGTTACTGCATTGGCTGTAAGAAGTGATAATTAGGAAGACAAAAAATCCCCCCCCCGTCAATGACTTTCGCTTGCAGAACCCGACACCACACCACCCCCGCTCAACGATTTTTCGCGCTGACATTTTTCGCGCTGACGACCCGACTCTACACCCTCCCCCCCCGGTCAACAACTTTTCGCTGCTGAAGCGGAGCGAAATTTTAGCCCCCCCTCATTCTCGGACCCTAGATCCGCCAGTGGTTTTGTGACTTTGCCGTTGGTTTCAATCAGAGTTCGTCACGGGCTGGGCCGGCACTATGGGCAATGGGCCGGGCCTGGGCTGGGCCTCAATTTTAAGGAATCATCGGGCTCTGGACGGGCCTGGGCTGAGAATGTTGAAGCTCAGGTCAGAGCTGAAAAAAAAATCAACTAGCAGTTCACTTCCACAGCAACACACTGTTGCTGTGGCTGTGGCTTTTTGTTTGTTTTTGGTTAGCATAGTGGTTCATTGTTTCACATTTATAGTATACAAGTAAATATGCTAGGATAGTGATTGCAAATTTTGTGAAAATATTTATATGCTTAATCTGCTACAAAAATTGGCCGGACTGGGGCTGGGCCTCAATATGATAAATTTGACCGGGCCTGGTCTGGGCCTGGGCTTCGTGTTCATGGGCCTGGGCCGGGCTGGGCTGGGCCTGGGCTGGGCGGGGCCGTGACGAACAATGGTTGCAATGCGTAGTAGTGCGCCGAGTACGTCCAAATTTGTGCCCGTCACCCCGTGGATGCGATGAGATGTTTTGAGGAGGTATCTCTCAGGGCAGTGTAGCAGTTTGAGGATTTCTGATCCACTCGAGCACGTCATAGCCCCTGTGCTGCGCACGCTGTAGTACGCGCTCCATTTGGCACCCTGACGTACTCTTGTCTGGTGAGACCTTTCCCCAGTTTGGCGTGTGAATCATGCATGATTGTTACCGTGATTGGTAACTCCGGGTGCGGCTTTGGCTGAGCTGGCGTGAAGCCGTCACCATTCCATTCCATGTGGGGCACCGCAACATCCATGCTGGCGTCATGTGTTGCAGAGATAGAGAGATAGCGATTTTGACTGAGCTGGCGTGAAGTCGTCACCGTTCCATTCCATGTGGGGCACCGCAGCATCCATGCTGGCGTCATGTGTTGAAGAGCAGTTGCCTGCGGTGGTCGTAACGGTGCTGGTCGTATCAGGGCAGCTGACTGGAACTTGAGCTGAAATCTCTACTGATGCGTCACCGAATACATAATCCGCCGATTCGCTGCTTATCTGAGAGTGACGTCTGCTTCGGCAGGCATCAGAGAAGTGGTTGAGCTTTTTACAGCGATCGCACGTTTCTCCTCGCGCCGGACAGGATGGATCCTGGAACTGCGAGTTGCTTGTCTTGTGGCGGTCACCGCACCACTTACAAGACACGACTTTCGGACCTCTGCGGCTGTCACCGTCGGGCGGTTTGGTGAACTCACGCCGCTGCTGGCGCTGATATGGCGAGATATTGGCCGCTGTGACGTCTGAGCCGACAGTCGGAGCTCGTCTCTCTGTCGTGGACTGCAGTTTTCTCTCGCTGTTCTCAGCCGTCTGCATAGCCTGTATCTATATCGCTCGAAACTTCACGTCAAAGCTAGGATAACGATCCACGGACGTCAGAATTTCATTCTGATGATGTGCGTTGTAGAGCCCTACCACAAGCTGGGTCTGTAACACGTCATCTTCGTAGCTCAGCGGTCCAGGCTCCTGGCTGTCAGCATGAGGGCGGTGGGCATGTACATGAAACTCGCAGAGAGCGGCCTTAGATCGCAGTCTGGCTACAAACTGGGTTATGTCCTCGCCCTCAAATTGCCGCAGCTCATGGAACTGTCTGGGTTGTACCGCCGTATGCAGCGCCTGAACAGCCACAGACTTGATATGCGTTAGCAGTTCTTGCTCGCTGTTCTATATCAGGCTAGGGCCACGCAGCTGTAAAAGTCGCTTTTCAAGTTCGGAACTGCAAGCCGAGAGTAGTTCCCGTGTTATGGCACCGTGTGTTAGGCCTACTGTGCTCTTGTAACGGTCCCATTGGAAACTAAACAAGCGCCAGTCTTCGTCCTCGGCGTCCAGTCCTATCTGGGGACGCGGTATGTTTGATCTGGCCGTTCCATGTCCCATGTTCAGTAGCGCTTGAAACTGTGCCTCCGTTAAGGTGATCAAAGTGGGAGCATTGGCCATGGTAACACCTTACACTACCGACCGCGCCATGTAAGATATTGGAGCCTGAATGGCTTATAAGAACCGGTTATGGTATTTAGTATTTAGATGATACTTGCAAACGCGTTGAGTACATGTCGATCACTAAACTATATTCGTGAGCGATCGCATAACATTTTGACAGCACGCACGTGTTGATATGTCACAATCATTCACAAACTCAACATCACCATTCCGTCAATGCAATTTAAAATTAAAATGCGTACACAGTTAATTATATTCTCAACAACCATAGCCTCTTCCATAATAAAACATGAATAAAACAGCAAGAATGGCTATGGCTCGACTTTGGGGCCGTAGGAGATTTGTGACCAATACCTCATAACACAGATATACTTTCCAAGGTCAAGTTTCGGCGAATTCAGACGTTTCGGCTTTGGGCGGGCGCCAATTTCACAGCCAAACTGGATGAGAGCGGCCATCATGAATCTAGTACTGAGCACAGCTGGGACCAACGTTTTGGAGTCAGAAATCAAACAACATTGCCGATACCCTGCTTAAGGTGCTGCGGGAGTAAGTTTGAGCTTGAGCATACACGATTGTTGATCCCCACCATTAATTTAAGTTGCGTTTTAGAAATCCTCCGGAGGTGGCAATATCCCTTGAATGGTTGATTCACGCGTAGGAGCGTGCAACGTGCATTAACTCACCCCGCGAGCAGGTCTCCAGCCTGACGGCGGTAGCATCACCAACCAGAGCCAAGTGAGCAACGAAGAGGGCGCCACCGCACGAAGACGGTATGGCTAAACCTACAGGGATTCATCAAACAGCAAATTGTAAGTACAAAACGGGAAGGCGATGTGACGGCATTCCTTCCTCAAATTATGATTTGCTGGCCATAGGTGAGTGGTTCGAGTCCCGGCAGCTGCTCGCAGCAGCTCTGCCATAGCCCGATAGTATTGTACTCCTAAGGAGAATATCTCGCCCGTAAACTGGCAACGCTGTAACGTCCTCTGACTTCTGGCGTTCCCCACAGGGCGACAGCGTTTCCCCTCCCCATCCCCTCGCACGGCACACCATCGTCCTCTTTAGATGACGTACATGTAGTTGGTCTCATTTTCCTTTTTTAGGTAGCTGTCTCCTCCAGCCAGCTGGCGTCTTTCGGGCTCGGATACCGAGCCAAAAATCTAGGTCAAGGACGCCGGCCGGCTGGGGTCGAGGCCGTGTTCACCGGCGTCCTTCCGTAACTGTTAGCGGAGGGTGCAGAGTGCAGCGGTGGCGGCAGCTCTCTCCCCAGAGGTACAAAGTGCAACGCTGCGGCGAGACCGCGGCTGATCTCACCGCGATGTAACTTGATCCGCGTTGGGATGTGGCTGGCGGGCAGGGGGACTAGTGGATCCCGATCCGCGTTGGGATGTGGCTGGCGGGCAGGGGGACTAGTGGATCCCTATCCGCGTTGGGATGTGGCTGGCGGGCAGGGGGACTAGTGGATCTCTATCCGCGTTGGGATGTGGCTGGCGGGCAGGGGGACTAGTGGATCCCTATCCGCGTTGGGATGTGGCTGGCGGGCAGGGGGACTAGTGGATCCCTATCCGCGTTGGGATGTGGTCGGCGAGCAGGGGGACTAGTGGATCCCGATCCGCGTTGGGATGTGGCTGGCGGGCAGGGGGACTAGTGGACCCCGATCGGCGTTGGGATGTGGTCGGCGGGCAGGGGGACTAGTGGATCCCTATCCGCGTTGGGATGTGGTCGGCGAGCAGGGGGACTAGTGGATCCCGATCCGCGTTGGGATGTGGCTGGCGGGCAGGGGGACTAGTGGACCCCGATCCGCGTTGGGATGTGGTCGGCGGGCAGGGGGACTAGTGGATCCCGATCCGCGTTGGGATGTGGCTGGCGGGCAGGTGGACTAGTGGATCCCGATCCGCGTTGGGATGTGGTCGGCGGGCAGGGGGACTAGTGGATCCCGATCCGCGTTGGGATGTGGCTGGCGGGCAGGTGGACTAGTGGATCCCGATCCGCGTTGGGATGTGGTCGGCGGGCAGGGGGACTAGTGGATCCCGATCCGCGTTGGGATGTGGCTGGCGGGCAGGGGGACTAGTGGATCCCGATCCGCGTTGGGATGTGGTCGGCGGGCAGGTGGACTAGTGGATCCCGATCCGCGTTGGGATGTGGCTGGCGGGCAGGGGGACTAGTGGATCAGGGTAGCCTTCGCATGCTGAATGTTTGCTGCAGAGGTAGGGGTTAGCAATCAGCACCTACTATCAAATCATTATTCCCAAGACAGGTGTTACAGTTACCTACAGGGTGCAGCCAGCAACGCGGTTTGGTTGCGGCAATAATATCAAGCTGGGGCAGGGCTTAAATTGATGACGTGCTCTAGCGTACCATATGGTGCTAAAATTATGGCACACACATATTAAGTGCTAGCTGTGGGAAGGCTAGCAGCCGTCACGTCCAGTCACGAGAGCCGCATACCAGAGCAAGTTTGTCGCCTGACATGGGGCGACGCTTTCAACGCCGCGCTGGTGTGCGTGATGATGATATGGGAAACTTACCGGTGTTGGTATTACGCCTCGTGCGTCCCATGGTGCGCTCTTATCGTCTCCAACCACTCGATGGGCCGTGAATAACCTATGAAAACGTTATAAAAACTGGTCGAGTCACGAAACAATGTCGAGTGAGTGTCGCCCTATGGGGAACGTCAGAAGTCAGAGGACGTTACAGCGTTGCCAGTTTACGGGCGAGATATTCTCCTTAGGAGTACATTACTATCGGGATATCGCAGAGCTGCTGCGAGCAGCTGCCGGCCCCGAACCACTCACCAATGGCCAGCAAATAATAATTTGAGGAAGGAGTGCCGTCATTTCGCCTTCCCGTTTTGTATGTACCAACCATTACTTTTGAAGTGACCTGAGGTTTTTTGCATAGAACTTACTCTACGGAAAAAAAGTACGATTCCCCTAAAAATAAACAGAACGGCGAGAATTTACGGCCGGATGCGTGAAGCCGTTCCAAGGGAGTCCTGTTTCATAAAAAGTAGTCTAGTTAGAATGCCGCATACGCACCATAAAGTGTGAAATGCCTCCTGCAAATATATTCTGCAGAGCAGTGGCGGATCTAGGGGGTCACGGGGGTCATAGACCCCCCCCACCCCGCCCATTGGGCGTGAAGGGGCACACCACCGCCATGGGTACCGAGGGGCACCACCGCGCCCGGGGTAACACCAAACCCCAAAATAAACCAAATAAAAATAAAAAGTGAAGCAAAAAATCCCAAATAAAGCAAAAAAAAATCACAATAAAGCAAAAAATTAAACAACAAAATCCCAAGTTAAAGGCAAAAAAATGCTGCGCCGTTACGCGGCGCGCGCATTATTTGCAGTGTTCTTTGAACCAAGGGTACCTCCAGGATGTACCAGGGGCACCACCGCGCCGGTGCACTAGCGGCAACCACGCGCACCGGTGTACCAGGGGCACCACCACGCCGGTGTACACAATGCCACTACCGCGCCGGCGTACCAGGGCCACAACAGCGCCGGTGTACCAGGGGCACCACCGTGCCGGTAGGCGGTACTGTGGGGCGAGCGGAGGCACCGGGGAACCGTGCCTCCTTGAATCCAGGAGGGGAAATAATGACCTCGGTGCCGCCATGAAATCACAAGCATTGGTCGCTGGAAAACTATTTTTCTTACGAAATGATGCTAAATTAGCATTGCTAAATTATGCAAAACAAATGTCCCTTCATGCCTCCTGTCACTTGGGCTATGGAAGGTGCACCAACGTGCCTTTATACCAGAGGCAACACGTATCGGACTCGACGGGCCCTGAGGGCCCTCGGGAGTCGGGATCCGCTTTCATAGGCGGCGGAACAGGGGGGGGCGGGGGCACGGGTACCATGTCCCCTTGAATCCAGGAGGATGGGGAGGCGGGGCACCAATGCCCTGGTGCCCCCATCAAATTGCTGAAAACCCACCTATTTATGCGAAATGGTGCAAAACTAAGAGACAAAAAACGCGCCGCTTCGCGGCGCATATTACATACCTGCGTCCTGATAAATCCTCGATGTCACGATGTTAGCTGACTATCGTTTTATGTCGTTGAACAGACCCGTAGGTCCCGCCATTTGGCTTTTTTATAATGTCATTCATGGCTGGAAATCCATGAAACGTATTTGAAACTGGTAAGCAACTGCGCCCAATTGCTGTTATAATTTTGTGATTAAAAAGTCGAAAATATCACATTTTTGTGCCACTGCGGCGAAATTCCTTCTATCTTTTGCGGTGGAAGAATCTCATTAGTGGCTGCATTGGTGCCTTTGGGCTGATATATATTATATTATATATATAATATATAGTATATATATATATATATATATATATATATATTATATATATATATATATAATATATATATATATATATATATATTATATATATATATAGTATATATATATATATAATATATATATATATATATATATATATATATATATATATATATATATATATTATATATTATAATATATATATATATATATATATATATATATATAATATATATATATATATATATATATATATATATATATATATATATATATATATATATATATATATATATATATATTATATATATATATATATATATAATATATATATATATATTATATATATATATATATATATATATATATATATATATATATATAATATATATATATATATATATATATATATATATATATATATATATATATATATATATATATATATATATTATATATATATATATATATATATATATATATATATATATATATATATATATATATATATATATATATATATATATATATATATATATATATTATATATATATATATATATATAATATATATATATATATATATAGACTATAGAACCTTTCGATTTTTTTTAGGGTATAGTTATCCAGACCAAAACAAAATAAGCAAAAAATTCCGGGCCGCTACGCGGCGCAAATAAATCAGTGTTATTTTTCCAGTACAAAAGAGTCTAATATAGACTGTACCTACACACTGGCGGACGCAGGAAGGGAGGGGGGGGGGTAAATGGGGACATGGCCCCGCCTTTGGCCTTAAATGGGGGGGGGCAACGTGTCTTTTGACCCCACTTTGTGCTCCAGACATATTCCTCGTTTATGACATTGCATCCTAGTTCCAATAGCAAAAATCAGTTCTCCAGCCCGCTCAAAACCTCAATTTTTTCCGCCGCTTCGCGACACAATATAGTTCTACGAGTGTCCATTTTGCGTAAATACCATTTGTACACTGAACAAATGACACCCGTGCGTGGATTGGCACACCGTCAAAATGTCCGCCCCAGAGGGGTGTTTTGCAACACCTCCTTAGGGTATCGAACACTACAAAAACGGTGTAAAAAAGAGTCAGACGCTACAAAATGGTGTTTTCTGGGACCTTCAAGAGAAGCACGACTCTCTTGTAGGAGTCAGAACTCCCGTTGAGAAGGTGTCAGACACCTTTTGTAGAGTCTGACTCTTTTTTACGCCATTTTTTAGTGTTCGATACCCATAGGAGGTGTTGCAAAACACCCTCTGGGGCGGACATTTTGACGGTGTGTCAATCCACGCACGGGTGTCATTTGTTCAGTGTAGTTGAGCTTTTGCAATACATTTCGTCAAGCCCCTCTTTTCGCAAAATCCTGCCTATTTTTTAGTTCAAGAACATTTTTAAAGTCCACTCGAGACACAAAGCAACATGATATACTGCTATCGCATGCATACAAATTACTGCTAGTAAAAAAAAAACAGATATCCCCTCCCTCTCCTGGTCACGAACCTCGACTACTCTCTTGGTCAATTCTGCATCAGCCGTCAGGGGCCGCCCTTGACTACACAAATGAATATATTTTAGCACCATTCGCGGCACTTTAAATGATAGAAAGGGTACGATTGATATTGCAAATACCTATAGCCAACGTTTTGTCAACTACAAAAAAAATATGCTGAAATAGGGGCACCCTCAAAATATAGTGGACCAAATCTGTTAAGTTTTCATATTTGGGTATAGGTAGGGGCACACTGCAATTGATGACCCCCTTGCATATTTTCTGGATCCGCCCCTGCTGCAGAGAAACTAGCAGAGACAAATCTACGAAGGGTAGTGTGTTGCTTTGAGTTTGAGGGGCGACATTTGATAAGCATCGGTTTTCTATAGTATTGGTGACAGGAGGCGCACACAAGGGGGTGCACACGGGCCCGTGCCCCCCCCCCCCCCTACGAAATGCTCTCAAGCGGCGCCCGTGGGGCCCCTGTTTGGTTGTATTTTTTTATTTAAAAAAATCGGATTTATTTGTTACAAATGGAAGTCAAAGTTTTACATTTTATATTTTCATCCGAAGGGCACAACAGAGGCGCACACAAGGACACACGGGCCCCCTGCCCGCTTGCGAAATGCGGGGCCCCTATGAGGGCGGCCCGGTGGGGCCCTGTCCGGTTGAATTTGTATAATAAAAATGAAAATCCGGATGTATTTTTTACTTAAAGGGGAATGTTTCACCTTCCTGAAAGGTGTCAAATACACGCTGGTTGTAGTCGAAAATATGAAGTAAGTGCTGCTGAAAACGATGGTGATATTTTTGCTCTCGAAAAGTCACTTAACTTTATACAAATTAAGGTTTTAAATTTGGGATGATGACGTCATGATTGAGCTATAGACCGCCGCTGATTGGCTGACAAAGTGGGATTGGCTGACAAATGTGGCTGTCAGCCAATCAGCGGCGGCACTAGCATAGACCCCATGTCGGAAATTAAATTGCTTAAAAACGGCTAAGTTTTGGGGAAAATGACCTTAGTAATTTCGACATTTAAATAACGGCCAAAGATAATGGCTATCGCAGTTCAAAACCAATACAAAGGTGAGACATTCCCTTTAAATCATATTCATGTTAACCAGTTTAGGTCAACTTATATATTTGTCATCAGGCCAAGGTCAAGTGGTGACGTAGGTCATGTTGCATATTAGGAGACGTGTCTCGATGAGCAAACACATTGGTACTGGTTTCACTTCTTTATCTTCATTCTGTCGAGAGTTATTGACAAAAGTGTTGGTGGACCTCAAAATGACCTCGCCTGACCACTGAACAAACATTGCACCTGGATCATCATGAATAGCCTATGATAACATGATCCAGAAGGAATTGGACTGATATCATGCGTATCCTCGGAAAAGGGAGGCATTTTAAATATTTCCCTATTGACTTATAATGGGGAGGTCACGAAATTGACCCAACCCTAGGTCACCGATATACAAAATCCGAGACATTCGAATTGTAAGTACCTGTGTACACCTTTTCATAATGCGAATCGGCGTCTGTTCAGCTCAACTCGGCAGCTCTCATTTATGCCGTCAGCTAACATACTGTTTGACATAGTGCATCTCACATCGGCGTAACACACTTCCGTGGCAAAGGGCATTGGAAATATACAAAGTGCACCGTATCAACACTGGCCACCGAGATTCTGACATAATGCAATGGAGGGCCGACAGATTTCATCAGATATAGGCAAGTTTGAGTTGACTTAAACAAGCGTCATTCAGTTTCGTTGACGGCAAAATTGCAATTGCAAAAGTTGTAATTATATGTCCGTGTGGGTTCGCAACAGGTACCGTTCAGTTTAATCGGTTTTGCACCAGACCTTCCAATATACTTATTTGATCTACGTTGCGGAAAAAGTGACCAGAGTTGTGTAGTCTCTTCGTTCACTGAAATGACGTTTAAATCACCTCCATAAAATACACCGATGCGCATAATATTATATTTTCTTCCAAGTCAAAAAGGAAACAAAAAGAACCAGATATCAGGTCAGAGAATCATGACAAACGCGCACTACAGAGACTGTTACAGCATGACTGGTCACATCAGCTCAACATCACATCACAGATCACATGAGTTGATCAACACTCTCATACAGGTCAGATTTGTCACAGACACAAATGAGCCGGCCATCATGCTACTGCGGTCAGTGGTCATCACCCGGTCACTCCGCCCAGATGTCTTCCTTAGCCAGGGCAGGGCACCGACGGAGCTACTGGGCGCGCCGATAGGCGGCAGCCACATTCTCCTGAGTGATGACAGCCTGGTCCCCCAGGATGGCGTTCCTCCACGTTTCTAACGCCGCGGTTCCCTGCCGCCAGTGGTGCCGCGTCACGGTTGTCTAGCAGCCCTTGCACCCGTCCCAGGCGCTGCTTCAAGTCGGCTTTGTAAAACGAAAAGCAGTTTTCGATTGGGTTCAGGAAGGGGCGAGTAGGGTTGCCAGCTTTTTTCGCCTGGTGTGTCGCCAGCGTCTCCGCCTGTCCGTGGGCCGGAGCGTTGTCCATGACAATTACAGCAGGCTCTTCTCCCGGGATGGCCGACAGATTTTCGAGATACACCCGACCCGCTCCGCGTCCACTCCGCGTCCACTCCGCCCCACACAATCTCATGGTACACAGCACCAACACGATCGCTGATGGCCAGGTATCACGGTCATGTTGCCACCCCCGCTGGCCGCAGACAATTCGAGCCGCGCGGCGGCCGGCATCTGCTCGTCCCCGGCTCCGCGACAGGTGGAGATTGAGCGCAAGTTTCGTTCGACGTAGACGCGATGCATTGCCTTTCCGGTATTCACTATCCTGGCTGCGTACCTGCCAACAATAGAATAGACGTCAGCATATACCAAATTAAAAACAAAAATCACATCGGGGGAGGGGCGGGACCCGGCTTCATTGCCTATTTTCCCCATTCGGCTGGATGTAAAAATAAATTATAACAACCGGGCAGGGTTGATTGACCATCTACCCCATCCTGGCTCATGCGCCCCTGTTCAGCTTGTACCACGTACCACGAATCTGTACACACTGTACCACGAAGCTGCACAGACAGCCCAAACACATAAAACGACTCCCCCCCCCCCCCCCCCCCCCCCCCCCATCCCCCCCCACACACAACACACACAACATGCAGTAAGAGCAATAGCAAACTTACGTTTCTCTCCGCTGCTTCGTTAAGGCCGTGTTCCTGTTGATCGAGATGTTCCTGATCTGCTTCACTGTGATGAGAGCTCCATGCAGAGCCCGGCTGATTGTCGTCGTCGACACGCGGGGGCTTTTCTGGCCAGGCAGCCCGGACGACTTCGTTCAGGAGCTTCAGCGTGATCGTCGGGTCATCGTCGACCAGCATCGAGTAAAAGTCCAGCACCTCGTGCCCACCTTTCTCGGTCGGTTGCCATCCCTCCGTCCGACAGCAGTTTCACAGTCCGGAGCCACTTCGCGACAACTGACCACGCCGTCGTCCTCCGAACACTCAGGTGTCGGGCTACGGCCACGTAGTCGGTTCCATCCCGGTAGGCCTGTATGATCCGCTCGCGGTCCTCTGCACAAACAGCACGGTGACGTCTCGGCATTTTGACGCTGAATAGCGTAGAAATGTGGACCTGACTCGAGGCCATTTTGTGTATCGGGAACAGGTAATGACGGTAATGACAGTGAAGGGATTTGCTGCATAGGTGACGCCACTGGTCAACATAATGTCTTTACAGAATGATCCAAAGCATAAAGTAATTCATTTTACTTTCGGGTTAATTCGCATGCATCTGTTTGAAATAAAAAATACTATTTTGTCCACCAACTAAATCAATTTTGCATTGTCTAAATTAATTGAGAATTGGCAAAACAAAATGCAATGTAACGCAACTTAACCCCTATTTGTAACAGGCTCCTGGCTACCACCCCTATTTGTAACAGGGGGGGGCGGATTCCGCCCCCCCCCAGAGATCTCGAGA
>JAXIVJ010013875.1:0-35984 GCA_036785665.1 Chirona hameri | reverse complement strand
AGGTACCATATAGGTCGGAAATAAGCATGAGAAAAGCTACATCCGTGAGAGCAGTCAGCGAGCTGTGGACATTTTACCACCCGCAGCCGACGCTCTCGTTAGTCACCGGCCATGGTTACCCACAGAGAGTGGCCACACGGTGGTAACAGCGCCCTGTTAACACGGTGGTGGTAACAGCGCACGGTTACTGCTGCCGTGCTGTGCATGCACTAACCTTCACGTGCAGAACTGTTCACATACCACTTAAGGCTCTATGTGGAGCGGCACGGGAGCTTTAGCTCGGAGTACATAGACTTTTACGAGCCGCAGCGGAACACGAAATAACGAAATCGGCTCCTAGCGTCCCACAGCGAAACCCCATCAGCAGGCTTGCAGTGCTGATGTTTGTTCTCTCGTGCTATAATGTATGGTGGTTCTAGCACATTGATCATAATTCTGGTCCGTAACCCTAGTCGTTCGTACCAGGGTAATAGAACAACGGGTAGAACAGTAAGGAATATAACGCCCAAATGAATTAGACAAGATATAATTTGTATCGTAGTTGTTATGTCTATTATAAATGAAAGGTATTGTTTGCTATCAACAACTTGTATTTCCATAGATTATATCTTTATTTATTGAATTAAAATCCAACAAATATACGAAGTAGTAGTGGACGCAGTGCATATTTCAGACATGTAGTAGCATTTGGAAGCAGTCATCTTAAATTCAACTACAAAGTAGCGGTCGATGTAGTGTATATTTCAGTACCTGTAGTAGCATTTGGAAGCGGTCAGCGGTCGTTCCGACATTTAACCCCAAGCCGATTTAACCCCTTTGCGCCCGGAATATCGGAAATGGTAAATAGAAACGTTGTAGCTAAGACATGTAGCTATCTGTTTCACAAGTTAGATTTAAAATATGTACCATAAGTTACGAGCCAGCCTCGTCTGAAAATCATTAACATGGGAACCCTATGGTGTAATAGGTTTGTAATGCCCAAACGCCCGAGTGCTGCCAACTGTTACTGGTGGGGGCTGGTTCGTACGACCCCTTATTTCCCTCAATATCTGTCCTTGATATATCAATTCTTATGTTTTGCTTTTAGTCAGTCTGTTGTTTTTAGTCGAGTTGCTATATTTTGATTTTGTTATATGTATGTTATAGGTAATGAATACGCTGGAATAGGTGTCTCAGTCCAAGCCCAAGCATTCATTCGTCCAGATAACAGTATTTTTCCAAAATACAATAGGAATACAAGCCTAGATAAGGCAAGTTTTAAAATGTACCTATTGTGATAACAAAATAGATTAGCTTAAAATTATCAGTCTGCGACTGACCGCCGCCGGGTCAGGTCACGCGCGCGCCCGCTCCGTAGCCCAGTCCCGTGCTGCCTGTTATGATCAGCTGACTGAGGTTGTGATCAGCTGACTGAGCCAACAAGTGTGATCGGTGTCTGAACAGTGATCGTTCGGTGGCGGCGAGTGGCAACCAGGAACCATGGACAAATAATTGCTGAAAAAAACACTACTGGAGTGTCTCAAAGACGGTGAGGTACAGTCGCTTCTAAGGGAACAAGTTAAGGCGGCCGTAGCCGAGGCTGTGGCAGTCAAGGACAAAGAAATAAAGGAGCTGCGAGAGGAGCTGGATGAGACCAAGTTAAAACTAAATGATCTCGAGCAGTACTCCAGACGCAAGTGCTTGAACGTGAGTGGCATACCAGGAGGTCCAGTGAGTCGACACACCGGCTGATCATCGACACAGGCAAGCTGGCCGGGGTTGATATCGCCCCAGGTGATATTGACACCTCGCACCGGATCGGGACCCCAAGCGATAACAAAACCAGGACTGTTATTGTCCGATTTGCTAACTTCACGAAGCGACAATAAGTATATAACGCCAGGCGGGAGCTGAGGAAGCCGCGATCATTGACTCTACAGTGACGGCCGAGACGGCGAACAATATATTCGTCTCCGACAACCTAACAAGAGAAAAACAGCTCGTTCTCTACAAGGCCAGACAACTGAAAAGGGAGCGGAAGATCTTCGCTGCCTGGTCGGACGTAGGGGGGATGAAGATCCGTGTCACCCAGGGAGGACCGACGCACGTCATCTGGTCGCAGCAAGACCTGACGAGGCTGGTGGATCCGAAACCGCCAGTGGCAGAGTCGGCAGCGGCGGCGACGCCGGCACCTGCTGCGAGAAGAGCCGCGGACGGGTCGCGCAAGTCGGCTCGTACAAAGGGAGGCAACCGCTCGACGTAGCGGCGTGGCGTTGTGACAGAAGACGCCAGTCGCCTCTCCTGCCAGTGGCGGTTCCGTTATTCGCGGCCTGCCACCCGATCATGTGCCTGGCGCCGCCGCTGCTGCTTGGTCTGCGTGACCCTAGCCTGATCCCGGCCGACCTGGCGTTCCAGGAACGCGCACGCGGGCCCATTCCGAGGGGGGGGGGGCGCCGGTTGACTGGTGGGCGCCGGGCGCTGCGAGACATGGATTCCGGAGCCCCCGCTGCACTGTGCTCATCAGTACCAGTTCAGAAACGCAGCCTCTGCTGGTGACCAGTTCGGTGTCCCCGGCTCGCTGGCGCCGCTTCTGCTCGCCTGGCGCCGCCTCTACCGGTGACAGGTCGTCCGTTGACGGCGGTCTGCCGGGCTCCGCCCGCCGCCAGCTGGCTGGGTGCGCGCGCACCGGACGGTACCATGGCGCATGGCGGGCGGTACCGTTCCTCGACCGTCATACCAGGGAGAGTAATGTGTATGTGCGTGTGTTTGAGCCGAGTGTATTTGTTTTGGTAAATTGCACTCTGTATATGATTGTAAGTGTATCGTCAAGCAACACTATTTGTCAATTCAGCATCCAATTAGTCATGTCTGCGCACTTTGCATTGCATTCTACACATCTGTACATTGCTTACGTTCACGCTATATGCTAATTTGTTTCTCTCATTGTTGTCATTATCATTTAGTTCTGTCTTACTTTCAGTGTAACGGTATACTTATTTTTCGTCAATCTGATTGTGCACTATTCTTGTTATTGTTGTTCAGTCAGTTTATATGATTGGCTCCGCTCATGTTCAGTTCCGATTTATTTTGTCTCATGGGCTATTACTTTGTTTATTTATTTCAGTGCCACTCGCCGCCCGCCGCGAAACTCTCACTCGGTGCCTCCAGTCACCGGCGCCTCTCTGGGGAAGCCCGTTCACATAGACATCCAGTCATCTGAATTGTGGGCCGTTCACCGACCGCCACCGTTGTCTGGGAGACCCCCAGCGCCATCTGGAGCGCAATCACCAGACAGAGACGCGTCATCTCAAACAGGAAGGTATCGGGCCCTCCCAGCTGCTCGCGGGCATAACCTAGTCCCACACTACCCACCACCGAACACTCAGCCACGCCACCCACAACGCAACCTACATCACACTCAGCGTACTATTTCAAACAGACTTTGGACTAGATTTGGGACGTTCGTAGACATACACACATTGTTCATCATCAGCGGTATTGAAACAAATCCAGGGCCACTACAAACACATTCACAACAAAATATAATAATTGCACACATTAACATCAATAGTATTACCGCCGGAAACAAAATTGGCAAGCTTCAGCAATTTGTCGAAACAAATGACATACAAATTATGGCACTCTCTGAGACTAAATTGAATGACACGATAGCCAGCAGTTTACACCAATTGGAAGGTTTCCATACACCCCTGACTAGACATAGAAAGAGACATGGCGGCGGCGTAGCAATTTACACTCACACATCACTACCTTTCCAAAGACTACCTGAGTTAGAAATAGGTGATGAAGAGTGGATATGGGTCAACATCAAAACTCGAAGTTTTACATTAGTAGTATGTTGCGCTTATTTACCACCTAACTTTACGACGGAAAAGTTTGAAAATTGCACTGATAGCCTAACAGAATCAGTATGTCGAACCCAACGGCCACAACCCAACGGCCACACTCATATTAGGGGATCTTGATGCTGGAAATGTATACCTGAATCATCAAATATATCAACACAACGGCGTCACAACTTTCGACCACAAGCTAAAAGACACTACAGAAACGTTAGATTTACAACAGCTAATAAAACAACCAACCAGAATCACCAACAACTGTGAAAATTTGCGCGATCTCATCTTTACTAGCAACAGTCGCACCATCTTAGTGGCACCTTTTCGCCGTTTTCAAATCTTGACCACTTCCCAATTTATGCCACAGTTGATGTAACACCGCCTCCGGAAAACACAGAACGGACCCATACATACATCTGGGATTATTCAAGGTTAAACGCTCCTCTTCTTACAACTCTTTTACTTAAAGGGACATTCCCACCTTAACACTAGTTTTGAGTTGAGATAGCTAAGTTAGTGGCCTTAGAGCGAAACTTAGGGGGGTAACATTGAAAACAAACACAGATATCTGGTCTAAGAGAAATTCAATTGTGATTTTAAAATTTGGGCCTTAGTAAGGCCCACCCTTATATGGAGTTTTGTACCGATGACGTCAGCTCTCGTTATGGCCGGGTGTACTTGTTTGGAATGAAACCTTGATTTTCTATGATCGCGAATCGGGATGTTTGATTGTTGATTGATGTGTTACGCCGTGCCATCAACATTTGACCAGTTTGAATCTTTTTAAGTCAATAATTTCAATTGAAGAGCAATCAGGTATACCTCGAATACCCTGTGTTGTGTGTGGCGAATCAAAGATTTATACTACGGTGTACAGGTGAGTCGTCATGCTATTTCATTTACCAACAGCTAACGACCCAACAGGTTCCTATTTTCCTATCAACGTATTCACTAATTATGCTGTGATTATCGTTTCAAATATCACAAGAGCATAAGCCAGACAAAAGACAATTTGTTTAGCATTAGGATAAAAAATATTTGGGTAATCAGACGCCTATGAGATACTTTTGTAAAAAAAAATAAGTGGGAAAATGTGCCACATGCTATTATTTTAAGATTGAAAAGAAGGTTTTGACACATTACAAAATTGAAAGAGGAAATTGTACTTTTATGTTACCCTGAGGAGGATTTCAAAACACATTTCACCAAATAAAAGTTGCTTATATTGTATATGAAATGCTGAAACATGCCAATTTTCTGCATTTTGTTCACATTTGGCAGGGGCTATGCCCACTGGTATTCAACTGCAACTGTATCTGCCAGTGGCGTTCTATCAATATGTTTGCTAGTGATGATGTTCATTGTTGATTGTTCAGTGAGCAAAATTATAAATTACGGAAATGTAAGATTATTTGACCAAAAGTGATACAGGTAGGTAATATTCGACTCAGGTAGGTACCTGTCAGTGCGCCATGTAATTCCATTCACAGTATGGCAGCATATGGTAACATCAGAAAAGCAGCTGCAATGTGCACCACAGCAAAAATTCCATATTTCTTCTGACAAAGGCATTAAACCTAACCAGGGTGTGTCAGGAAGCAATTATAATAACATAATCAAACCTGACCTAACCTTTACAGCAATTACGGTTACAGGGACCAACGTTTAGAACAATCCGCTCACTGTGCTGCAGCCCTACTGGGAGCTGTTGTATCCCAGACCCCCAGACCATCTTGTAGACAAAACCTAACCCTAAAGCGTAAATAAGTTGTCCAATGTATTAATGCAACCTAACCTAATCTAACCTATTTATAATAATAACAGCTTCGTCAGAAGAAATATGGAAATGCTGCCCTGGTGCACAATGCCTCTGTTTTTCTGATGTTACCATATGATGCTGTGACGTCATACTGTACATAAGATGGTGCACTGACAGAAAGTGTTTTACCCTGTGTCTTACCCCGTGTGACCTGCCACTGTGTCTGACCCTGTGTGACCTGCCACTGTGTCTGACCCCGTGTGACCTGCCACTGTGTCTGACCCTGCGTGACCTGCCACTGTGTCTGACCCCGTGTGACCTGTCACTGTGTCTGACCCTGTGTGACCTGCCACTGTGTCTGACCTGTGTGACCTGCCACTGTGTCTGACCCTGTGTGACCTGCTGCTGTGTCTGACCCTGTGTGACCTGCCACTGTGTCTGACCTGTGACCTGCCACTGTGTCTGACCTGTGTGACCTGCTGTTGTGTCTGACCCATGTGACCTGCTGCTGTGTCTGACCTGTGTGACCTGCTGCTGTGTCTGACCCGTTTGACCTGTTGCTGTGTCTGACCCGTGTGACCTGCCGCTGTGTCTGATCCCATGTGACCTGCTGCTGTGTCTGGCCCTGGTTGTTGTACGCTGGTTGTTGTACTGTATGTTGGTGTGGTCGTGCCATGACCTGAGCTCCCCCCCCCCTTGAGTTGACCGCCCCTCTCTAACCACAGGCGGTAAAGAAGCGTCTGCCCCAGTCCGAGTCGGAGCCGAGCTCAGCGGCCAAGCGTCCCTCGAAGGAGGCAGGCAGGGCTGGCCAGCTGACCGAGCGCAGCAAGGTGGCCGCCCGCTTCCGGCCGGCCTATTTCCCTTCCCTTCACCTGCGTTTTTGCCTGAAGCAGATCGTTCTCATTTAAATAATCTGGATGGCTGTGTTGTACGGAACCTTTTTTTATTTTGCTCGGTAAAGCCTGAATAGGGACACTGTCGTGTGGTTTTGGTAACCAAAGGATGCATTTTGTCGCATTATTCGTGAAGGAAGCACATTTCGGTTTGATAATAGTTGATCAGGTTGTTGCATCTGGCTAGTCAAGGGTGGGCACAATGTCGTGTATGATACTGTTAACTGTTCCCTGCACTGCGATACGAAAATAAATGTAGAAAGCATTACACTGTCTGCGAAATAAAATCATCAAGAATACAAATCGGAATATCAAACGGAAGATTTCGTGATCAGTGTCCTAAGTATGCTGTATGGTCTGTACTCTGTACACAAATTTTCAGCGAAATCGAGATACACGGCGGACCTTCGTATGTATGACCGTCCGTATTTCGTAAGATACGAAAATCCAAGACCAAAAACATTGGATTCGTGATCAGCGCATCGGATATGGTTTGTGGAACAATTTTCAGCGAAATCGAGATACCCGGCGGACCTACGTATGCATAGGCGTAGGAACAGGGGGGGGGCAGCCCCCCCCCCCCCCCCCCCCACACATTTTTGATTTTACCATTACGCCTATGGGCGTTGCATGGAAAGAATCGACTTCAGAATGCCTCCGCCCCCCCCCCCCCCCCCAACTTAAACATAGTTCCGACGTCCCTGTTCGTATGTATGTATAACCGTCCGTATTTCGTAAGGTACGAAACAATCCCAGATAAAAAAAAACATTGGATTCGTGATCAGCGTATCGGATATGGTCAGTGTATCAATTTTCAGCGAAATCGAGATGCCTCAAATATCAAACTACATTTGGAATAAATCTGCTCCTAGTTTGACGGTCGTGTACGAAGAAGCATACGTGATACGTTTCAATGGTTGGTTTTGTATTCAAAGCGCCAGAATTGTCTGGAAAAAATGTGCCATATTTTGGCAGCGTAAAGGATTTCTATATAGCTCTCTAGAGCTCAATATGACGTCATCATCCCAAATTTAAACAACTTAATTTGTATCAAGTTAAGTGTCGTTTTCGAGAAAAACATATCACCATCGTTTTCAGCAGCACTTACTTCCTATTTTCGGGTACAACCGGCGTATATTTGACAACTTTCAGAAAGGTGGCAATGTCCCTTTAACACTGATTGGACACATATTAAATCATGATTTAGACACGGCAACCGACTTATTCATATCTGCAATACACAACGCCGCCGCCGCCGCAATTCCTATTCGACGCAAAACCAATCAAACTCAACACAAACCATGGATAACTTCAGAGCTAAAGCGAAATATTAGGAAGCGAGACAGGTTATTCAAAATCGCAAAACAAACCCGGATCGAATTCATCTGGGAAAGATGGAGGTATCAAAGAAATCAGGTAACAGCTTTAAATAGACGGCTCAAAGACGAGTATTTTCAAAACCAAGTTCAACAACTACTGTCTCACAAACACCAGCCCTATAAATATCACCACACATTACGCACGATTTTAGGACGGACGCAAGACACCATTCCTCCCCTCCATTCTGACAAAAACGATATCATCAATGACGACAAAGAAAAAGCAACACTAATCATTTCGCTGCACAATCCACTCTCAACATTCCAGACAACCACGAACCACCACCGTACACCTCAGACGGACTGCGGGTATCCACTCTAGACAATATTTCCACTTCCGAAAGTGAGGTTCTTCGAATTCTTAACTCCCTTGACTCAAACAAATCGACTGCCCCTGATGGACTACCTGTAAAATTGCTGAAACTTATTGCTCTTTTGATCTCAAAACCACTAGCGCAGTTGTTAACAAGTCTCTATCATTAGGAAAATTCCCAGCTAAGTTCAAAGAAGCAAACGTCAAACCGATATTCATAAAGAAAGGTTCACCATCCGACCATTCATGCTATCGACCAATCAGCATACTTTCGGCCCTTTCAAAAGTTTTCGAGAAAAAAATTGTGTACAAGAATATTTATAATCATTTCGCTGAACACTCTCTCCTAACTGACAAACAAAGTGGGTATCGGCAGAGTCACGGTACTCAACAGCAACTTTTATACTTGACACACAACTTATACAAATCCACACATCATCATACCACAAGTAATTTTTTCCAACAACAGGCAAGCAATGGAATGAACTACACAACACTACAAGACAACTCACGCACTTGGACTTAAAAAAACAGCTTTGCGAGCAGCTGGGCGTGCCCGATCCACCCCATTACTATTCAGTGGGACCAAAAAGGGCAAATATTGTGCATGCAAGACTTAGAATGAATATGTCTCACCTAAATTCTAACTTATTTCGCATTCAAAAATCACTTTCGTCTGCGTGCCAGTGTGGACATCATACAGAAAATATTAGTCATTACGTTCTTTCATGCCCACAATTTACAGAACAAAGAAGCTTACTGTTCAACAATATTTATGAATAAACTTTGACTTAAGAAATACACTACCCTCAGATCAACTACAAATATTATTATACAGCGCAGATCTCAACAACGATGGTGGTCGGGGGGGGGGGGGGGTGACCCTCCAATTACACAATTTATTGCGTGCTTCTAACCGGTTTATTGACCTTTACTAAATCGCAAGCCCATAACTTATTTGAAGTCTCAAGCGGACGTGACTTTCCCGGCGAGGCGCACTGGGCTGGCCAAGTAGACGAACTTGGGCGGACTGTACCGTGGCGGCGGTCGCAGTTTAACTTTTGTTTCTGTCAGACAGGGTGCTTTGATTTAAGCTTTTGCTTTTGTACCCTTCTGCTTTATGTTCACATACTACTTCATTTATGTTTAATAAACATGCTGGTGATGATGATGATGATGATGATGATGTACACGCGCTATTAAACGACTTTTATTTGAGTTTGCGAAACTCTTCGTCTGGGAAAACCACACGAACTGTTGTCATCCTGATCATCAGATAGCATATATCTGTTCTTAGAACGTTCTCCCTGCTAGTCACCATCACAGATGTGCATGCTTGGCAAGCTCAAATTGCAATATATAATACACGAAAGTAGGTATTCACGCAATGCGTGGCAAAAACGAACCCAACACCATATATCCTCAGCACTCCTCATGGATTTCCCAAACATTGCATGTTTATCGGTTCGTCAAACCCGCAAACCTGATCTGGCACCCGAACATGCGACTACCTCTAATCTAAACCCTTTCACCCAGATATCACGACTCCATCTGACCCTGCATGGCGGCCGTGACCCTGCCGTGATCCTGCCGTGACCCGTGCCGTGACCTCTTCCGTGACCCCTGCTGTGACCCTGCCGTGACCCTGCCGTGACCCTGCCGTGACCCTGCCGTGACCCTGCCGTGACCCTGCCGTGACCCGTACCGTGACCCGTACCGTGACCCGTACCGTGACCCGTACCGTGACCCGTACCGTGACCCGTACCGTGACCCCTGCTGTGACCCTGCCGTGACCCGTACCGTGACCCGTACCGTGACCCTGCCGTGACCCCTGATGTGACCCGTACCGTGACCCGTACCGTGACCCCTGCCGTGACCCTGCCGTGGCCCGTACCGTGACCCGTTCCGTGACCTCTGCCGTGACCCCTGCTGTGACCCGTACCGTGACCCGTACCGTGACCCGTACCGTGACCCGTACCGTGACCCGTACCGTGACCCTGCCGTGACCCCTACTCTCCGCGCACCATACCACGGCGGCACGGCGCACACATGACCGCACCGCCCGTCTCGGGCCATACTCAGCGGCACCACCGCACCGCTGTGCTCCGTGCTCCGTGCTGTGCGCTGTGCTCCGTGCATCTCTCGCATACTCGACCCAGTGCTCTCCCTGCGCCGGGCCTGCCGCCCTGAGCGACGGCCGAGTTAGCCAATCAGCAGTGGCACGATCAGCAGTCGTCCGTCAGCTCTGTCATTACGTCATCCATCTGTCGGCACTCTGTCTGTCACCGTCTGTCATCAGTATGTCAGCAGGCTGACATCACCTGACGGCAGTTGTGTAACGCCGCGGTTTGTGAGTTGTTATTGAGTATTAGCCAGCCTTAAAGGGAATGTTTCAACTTTCTGAAAGTTGTCAAATATACGCTGGTTGTAGTCGAGAATATGAAGTACTGCTGAACACGATGGTGATATTTTTCTCTCGAAAAGTCACTTAACTTTATACAAATTCAGTTTTTTTATTTGGGATGATGACGTCATTATTGAGCTATATAGAGGCAGAGCTATAGAGAAAACCTTTACGCTATTATATGACACAATCATTTCAGACAATTCTGGCGACTTAAATACAAACATTGTGGAACAGTGTCTTCTCCCGCACAGAACACAATGACGAGTGCGAGGCATTGCGATAGCTCAATATGTATTATTACAAACAAAAAATCCATCCATAACTGAGCCTTCAAACAACGCGAAAAACTTCAACTTGGACCGCAACCTATCGCGTTGGCCGTTGTTTACATCGTACTCGGAAATCCAGCCAAGGTTCGCGAAACACGGGTCTCTGTCTTCCAGGACCAACAATCTTGTATTTGCTGTCGGACTCAGACTCAGACGTTTATTAAGGCGATCCACAACAAGCGTGTGGCTGTTACCACCTCTCCTCAGAGGATAAAAGAAGGTCGAATGGTCAGGTGGATGTGTAACACAGTCACTCACACATTCGTACAGGTCAAAGTGAAAACATCGCACACACACACGTGCGCATGCGCACGCGGACCCGCACACACATCACACATCACACATCACACATCACTCATCACACACGGTCCCGGGAAGCTGTCAGCCACTTCAGCGGCGGCACTAGCCAAATAAGACCCCATTTTGCAAATTATACATGAAATTGCTTAAAAACGGATACGTTTTGGGGAAAATTACCTTAAAGTTTGCTTGTTGTTTCACCTTTCTGAAAGTTGTCAAATATACGCTGGTTGTAGTCGAAAATATGAAATAAGTGCTGCTGAAAACGATGTGATATTTTTATCTCTCGAAAAGTCACTTAACTCTATACAATTTTTTTTGGGGGGGGGGGATAATGACGTCATTATTGAGTTATAGACTGCCGCTGATTGGCTGACAAAGTGGGATTGGCTAACAAAGCGGCTGTCAGCCAATCAGCGGCGGCAAGCTAGCCTGGACCCCATTTTGCAAACTATAAATTAAATTGCTTAAAAACGGCGAAGTTTTGTTGAAAATGACCTTAGTATTTTCGACATTTCAATAACGGCCAAAGATAATGGCTATCTCAGTTCAAAACCAATACAAATGTGACACATTCCCTTTAACATAACAGTCGGCCGGGCGACGGCGCGAGTCCGTCCTAAAAACGGCAGAATGACTATGCTAAAATGGCTGTAAGCATATATGCAGAAAATGCTAAAATGCTATGCTAAAATGGCTATAAGCATATGCAGAAACGTTTACGTTAAACTGAGCGTATTCGCGTCCCTCACCATTACAGACTTATAGCAGTTCTGAAAAGCAGCTAACTGAAAAGCAGCTAAAACGAATTGAGTAAAAACGATACACAGCTAATCGACAACACAGAATATAGGCGAGCCACACACAGTGGTGGTAAAGTGTTCTGTCTTTATGGATAACGTCGGGGTCAAAATGCTCCTTCCCATGAAGTACTCGTGGGTCAAAATGCCAGTAAAAATAATTACCTATGGCTATGTCATTCCTGGGAAAATTTACTAGGTTATCATGTCCTTAGAAATACTGATCGTCAAAACCACTTCAGATGTAATATTCACTTAATCATCATATTCATCACGTCAGCATGTATGTATATTTAAATTTTTTCTTTTAAATTAGCAGTTGCGTTTCAGCTCTTGATTCTCAATAATTTAGTTTCACCCATATTGCCGACGAAAAAACATATGCCAGTTATCTAGTTCGACAATTGCTCCCCTGGGGTATGGTCGGGGTGCTTGTGTATTTTCAATGGAGTGAGTCTGAGATCGACTGTCAGGACAGTCGATCTCGTTGTTCTGGGACTTTGAGCATTCTACTATAAATAGTAGAAAATCCGGTTCATTCAGCATGAACATTCACATTCCATTTATACCGTGCATCCAGCGCAATTGCGTCGTTTATGTCGCATGGTGGAAGACCCTATAAGAAGGAGAGTCATCCGGCGATTTGACCGAATCCGACTTAGGGGTGGTGACGTCATCTGGACGGAGAATCCCTTACCCCTATACAAATCAATAATAACTCGCAATTTTTGAAAGACAATATAGATAATTCTACCGAGCCGAATTACAGACAACATGCCCTGAAAGAAAGACCGATTCAAGCTCTCTAACTTATCTAAATAACATTTTGCTTCTAAGTCACTCCTATTTTGACAGCGCATGGGAGCTCTTATCTTACTCCTTCGCTAATGTTAAAAGGCCATACATAAGCCGCGCCACAAATGTCGGTGCGCCAAAATTTTCCAAATAGATGACGTCACACACTAAGAAGAACCAAGTATGTTACCGTTTTCGGGCAATAGACATACGTGTTTTTTTGGCATGGCAAAAAACAATTGAGCCTATGGCGGCTACAGGGATGACAACCCCCTGCATTTGCTGATCTCCGAGGGTCTCTCGTGGAGTTGAATGAGCCGGCTTTCTGTATCTCGTTTTAAACTTAAACAAAAACGTCAAGTCCCATTATTGGGACAGAGCTTGTGCTTACGTGGTTCTCAGTTGTGTGACGATAAAAGACTATTAGCTAATAGCTTGGCTCCTCTCATCGCTAACACAGCTTGGCACGACCCTGAGGCAGGGTTCTGTTTTGGGCTGGTTACAACGCCAGTCAAGATTTATGCCATTCGGATCATGTGGAGGGGAAGTTGCTGTTGTAAGGTGAGAAAACATGGCACTCTTCCTTTCTGGAATCTGTTGTTCTCTTGTTTTTTTTGGAAGTGGTGTTGCATGTTTGACGACTAAGTTCAAGTTTGTGTTACAGATTCTGTGTTCGAGTTTTATAAGATACTCTTTGATGTTTTATCTTTTGGTGATTCACAACCCTTCAGCGTTTGGAGGTTGGCTACTTGTCTGTGGCTTATCTCCTGTAGTGAGGTGTATCAGTACAATCATAATTGTTGCTGTTTGGTGGGTTAGGGTGTGAAGCATAGGCGTAGGAGCAGGGGGGGGCAGCCGCCCCCTCCCCCCCCCCCCAACATTTTGGATTTTAACATTACGCCTATGGGCGTTGCATGGAAATAATCGACTTCAGAATGCCTCCTGCCCCCCCCCCCCCCCCCCAACTTGAACATAGTTTCTACGCCCCTGGTGTGAAGCCGCTAGGCTCAAGCCAAGCGTCTGTTGTAAAGTCAACGTTGAAACATTACGACTTGACACACAACATTTGGGCACTTCAGTATTTTCGGAGTTTGGAATTTATGCAGATGACCTAATGTCCTCTTACCCTTGCCAGTAACTTAATATTGATCTTAAAATGTTTGACAATATCATTTGAGAATAAAATTGTAATGCATTTATAAAATAATGCTTAGAAAATTGACCATTTTAATACCTATAACCTATCTGTTCTTGCTTTGGCCATTTCCTTCATAATATGCGTTGCGTTTCACTGAATTGTTACACCTTAAATTGTTACCTATGTGGATCATGGATTGATATAGGTGCCAGACAAACCCTGAATTGTTTGCATGGACATGGACATTAGAATAAGCTACAAGGGGATATCGCTGATGCAGTGGCATTTGCTTCCTTCAAAATTAGATTAGATAAATACTTCAGAGAAGATATTAGTTCATAAATACTTGTGGGATTAGGCTTGTTTTATGCAGATAGAGTAAGATGATTTGAAGGGGTAACACTGGAGGGGGGGGGGGGCAACCTCGGATGGGCCCAATAGGCTCTTGTTGCACTTTTCTTTTATGTCTGTATGTTTTTATGAGTGACACACACAGTCAGCTATTAAACTTGTATATTTTGCATTCTCTTTTTTAACATATACCATCAGTTTATGCATTATTAGTGCAAATTTGTTTTTTGTTTGAGTGTGTTGTGAGAACTGGCAAAACCACAGTTAATTTGATTGATATTGTGTCAGTCCAGGGTATTGTTCATTTGCTGTTGAGAATGGAGTGCTACAAAGTAATAGGTACACTTTGATTGTTTTAATTATGTGTGGATTGACTTGACAAAAATATTGAGTCTGTATGAATGTGACAAATGTGTTGATTTTTTTTCCAGACGGTGTCCTACAACACCCTGTGTACATTAACACCTTATTCCACTATTTTTTCCTGAGTTTTACTGTGAATTTCTCACTCCTTAATTTAAAATGTATTGGATAATTGAAACCCTAATTCTGATTTATGGATGTAATGACATAAACAGTCTGTGGAGGAAAAGACAGGTAAGAATTGGCATAGGTAATATCATATTCTGATGAAGCAAGTAGTTGGAAATTGATAAAGTCAAATACATGTGGTTTTTGGTTGAATATTCCCAATAATAGCCGTGTCGTAACCCGTGGCGGCGGTAGGTGGCGCAACCACCACGTCGGTAGGTGGTGCTAGTGACAGACTCCATGCGCTTCAAAAATGACCCCAGCTCAGCTGGGGTCATTTTTTCTGTGCCATTTTTGGTCGGGGCCACCCAAAGCATTTTTACCACCCCTGGCCACACAGATAGTGGCTCGGACAGATGCTACATCCGTCAGCGACTGCCAGTGTGACGTCAGGACCTCGTCACCAGCTGGTCACAGATAGTGGCTCGGACAGATGCTACATCCGTCAGCGACTGCCAGTGTGACGTCAGGACCTCGTCACCAGCTGGTCACAGATAGTGGCTCGGACAGATGCTACATCCGTCAGCGACTGCCAGTGTGACGTCAGGACCTCGTCACCAGCTGGTCACAGATAGTGGCTTGGACAGATGCTACATCAGTCGGCGACCGCCAGTCTGACGTCAGGACCTCGTCACCAGCTGGTCCTCGGACAGATGCTACATCAGTCAGCGACTGCCAGCCTGACGTCAGGACCTCGTCACCAGCTGGTCCTTGGGCAGATGCTACATCCGTCAGCGACTGCCAGTCTGACGTCAGGACCTCGTCACCAGCTGGTCCTCGGACAGATGCTACATCCGTCAGCGACTGCCAGTCTGACGTCAGGACCTCGTCACCAGCTGGTCCACGGACAGATACTACACCAGTCAGCGACTGCCAGTGTGACGTCAGAACCTCGTCACCAGCTGGTCAGCAATGATGCCAGCGGGAGCACACAGATAGTGGCTCAGACAGATACTACACCAGTCAGCGACTGCCAGTGTGACGTCAGAACCTCGTCACCAGCTGGTCAGCAATGCTGCCAGCGGGAGCACACAGATAGTGGCTCAGACAGATACTACACCAGTCGGCGACTGCCAGTCTGACGTCAGGACCTCGTGACCAGCTGGTCAGCAATGCTGCCAGCGGGAGTGATGCCATGGCATATCGACCGAAATCGCCATCGATCATGGCAACTGGCTGTAAAAGCCGCCTTACGATGTCAGTGTGAGCAGTATTGGTGGTGGGCTCCCGGGCACGTGTACTCGATGTGTAGTCGCCATTCGGGTGCAGGCAGCACCGACGTTAAAGGGAGTGTGTCTACTGTTTTGGAGTGTCAAAAAAATACGGTAAGTAGCTATTGGTTTGATTGTTGGATACGATGAAATTCACATCTGGAGCCAGTCTAGTTGAATTTTCGCTTATATTGTTTTTTGCTTATTTTTTTCTTCGATCTCGCTAAAACGATCGCCACTATCGTGAAGTTAATCAGAGGCAAGCAGATGTTATGTAAAACGGCGCACCTAAGACAATAAACAATCGATACGAACAATGTTAACAAACCGTCGAAAAGCAAAATGGCCGTCGAGGTTCTGTTCGGCTGCTGCTATCAGCGCTCACGCGCTGTTTTGTCGAAATGCTATTGGTCGGCGCTAACGATATGCTAGCAAATTTGTATCGATATTCCGATATTATCAATGTTTCTAGTAGTGGTAAGCCCTCTGGGGTCTACCCGATAACTTTTTGCTACCAGCCAGTTCCTGGGGTCTTTGAATATACCAGCAACTAGTGTGAATTTTGAGAAATGAAAGGCATGGTTTGATTCAGAAAATGATGTTCTATCAACCAGTGCCAATAGCCCCAAATCAGCGATGTCAGTGGACACAAGATAGTTAAGTCAAGATAGTATTACGATATCTGGATCGGCCGAGGGTTGAGGGTCGACTGTCATATGTTCCGTTCTTCTCTGCAACAGCCTGTACAATTGTATGGGTTTTGGGAGGAGAGTGAACAATTTCGCTGGTCATCCCCGTACAGGGCCACCACATTGTGACTTTTATAAACTGGTCAGCATTAAAGGGTTCACCTTTAACATGGGGTTTTGAACTGAGATAGCAGATTTGTAGAGCAGATCGAAGCATGGGTTGTGGTGGAATAATTACCTCGCTACGCTAAGTAATTTCGACACAGGACTAGTGAGTCCCTTTTAGAAGACAATGTTGCATTTCCCCGAAACTTGTTTCGGGTCCTCACAACGGTTGTTTACGTTACAAGCAGCCTGCGCAGTGCGTATATATGCCTAAAGTTCATCGTTATGGTGTGCAATAGTTTCCATATCCAAGCTACCATATGCATGACGTCATACATTGTCATGAAGTTGTGTATGGCCATGAAGGAGAAAAGAGAAAAATTCCCATTTTTCGACGGATATCCATCTATTGTACAAACAAATGCCATATTCGTTTTTTTTTGTTCAGCTCGAAATACCCCGTATAGCCAAATTTCAAGACAACTTTCAAGGTGACCTATTCCCTTTAAGCTTCGGGAGTACATTTCGGCGCCAACACGTCCAAATTTGTTTGACTGTGGCTTCGGCTTGGGTGAGGCATGGCTATGCTAAAAAATATGCAATGATTGTTTGTCAAAAATGGTGTGGGTAGAAGTGCCAAGCAGCCATCTTGTTCGAGTAGTGTACGAGTCTGTCCTGCCGTTATTTCGATTGAAATCATCCTATTTTTATTTTCTTCTGCATCTTTAAATGTGGATGTGTGTTATGTTATTACGCTTATGCTAGCTAGTCAGCTAAGTAAGAAACACTCGACTATTAGGATATCTGCCTTGCATTCAAAACGCAGTCTTAACATGTCTTTTGAAAAGGAGCTTAAACTTCTCGTTTCTAAACTTGGCCCAAGTTCTCGCTGTAGTGTTTGTTTTCGGAACAGTAAGCACTGAGTTGCGTTGCGACTGGCTTATGCATATCTAAAAAATGGCCACCAGAAGTTCATTATTCGCGAGTTAAAAAATCATTCAGCTGATTTTCGATGTGCAAATCACGAAAACAATTGTGCCTAAAAGTTGTGACCTGAAGCTCAAGTTGTATCAAGTGATGAAGACATTGGAGGTTTCCATATACCTCTAGTGCAGCCATCCGAGGCAGTGTCTCAGGACAGTTAACTGTAGGTATGTACATACACATACAGTCGGTCTCATAATGATTGGCCCTTACCATGTTTCTAAAACTCATCTAATTTCACTTCTGTGTCCATGAAGGACTGATTTAAGGGAACATGTGGTGCCTACCTAGGTGCGTACCACATGTTCCCTTAACCCGCGCACTGCAGGGGGTTGATTCCCCCCCCCCCCCCCCCCCCTCAGCTTTTTCGCAGATAGCGAAAAAACGGCGGCGCGCAGCGCCGCTGGGTTTTGACACACCTATTAGGACATAAATTGTGCACACTTTGAAAAAAATAACCTCGGGTCATCTCAGGTCAGGTCACCAGACCAGGTCAAGTGACCCCACTTCCAAAAATGTTTTATCAAAGCAAGAGTTTCTCACCGATCAGTTTGAAACTTACAGGATGTCATGAGGGCATAAGTACTTACAATTCTTTTATCTCGGAATTTTGATATCGGTGACCTAAAGTCAGGTCAATTTCGTAACCTCCCCATAATAAGTCAATGGGGAAATATACAAATGCATCCTATTTCACGGATATGCATGATATTATTCCAATTACTTCTGGATCATGTTATTATAGGATATTCTTGATGATCCAAGTGTAAGTTTTGTTCAGTGACCCCTATGGGGTCATTTGAGGTCATCCGAGGTCACCATCACTTTTGTGTCAATAACTCCCGACATAATGAAGATAGAGAAGTAAAACAGACAGCTATGTGTTTATCTCGTCGAGATACGTCTTTCCATATGCAACATTCCCTACTTGGGGCACCACTTGAGCTTGACCTGAGGTCAAATTTGTATCTTGACTTAACAAGGTAACCATGTAAATCATTTGAAGCACCTTGACTAGATAAACACAATGGCGTAAACAGTTCTCCGTTATCTTTATTAAGTAAAAAGTTAGTATCGAGAAAAATATTTTGAAAAAAACAGCATTTATTTTTTGACCTGGAGCATCAAATATTGACCTGAAATCAAATTTGAGGACACTTGGTCGATTGCAAATTTCACTGGCTGGCGTTTGCTTTTTCCGTTTGTTTTTAACTAGCATAGTTTCCGAGATATATGGGAATTTCTGGAGCGAAGTCCTAAAACAGGAGAGAAAAAATGGAAAATTTGATCTTTGATGACCTCTGGTGACTTCAATTTTAACCTGAACAAAAAAAAAATACTGAATTACTTTCGATAGAACTTGTGTCAAGATATCAAACGCCGTTTTCCGCTTGTCGCTACGTAGCGTAGTTTTCGAGATCTCACGTGGGGGGGGGGGGGGGGGAATCAACCCCCTGCAGTTCGTGTTCGGTGCAAACCCCTGCAGTGCACGGGTTAAATCAGTCCTTCATGTACACAAAAGTGAAATTAGATGAGTTTTAGAACCATGGTAAGGGCCGATCATTATGAGACCGATTGTACATACAGTGGTATGACGTCGAACAATGGGTGACAGAAGTGCTTGATATATGACGTCACTCATTAATTCCCTGTGATGAGTGCTGCCCGAGCCATTGTTTGTAAATCCAGCAATTATAATTGAAACAAACTTGAACAAAGCACTTGACCATCAAAAACAATCTATTCTCACAGAACAAAGGACACGTGCCCCAGGAGAGAACAAAACAACATGAGTAAACGGCGCGTGCTGGCACGGTGCCATTGTTACACTGGGCCACTTCCGGTACAGCACGCGGCAAAACATTGCAAACCGTCACTCTTCCATGTGATGCAACATCTCACGACTGGCCGGAAATGATGCCACTCAAAACACGAGCGTTTGGCAGCTGTCAATGCCGGATATGCGTGGGAGAAATGAAGGTCGATATTGTGGTAAGGTGGATTGTGATTATGGTCAGGTGGTACCGAAAGTCCAAAACGCTTCAGAAAATAAAACAATGTATTTTGCCCGTTTCTTTTCGGATATATATCGTATGGTTAGAGGAATGTGGAATGAGAATGCTGTATTAAACGCAGCTGCTGAATGCATATGAATATTGAACGGGCTCGTGTACAGTTCCGACGGTACAACCTGTACAGTGTACAACCTACCTGGCTGCACAATGTATAGGGTGCAGTGAGGTCGGGTACCGCGGATACACTGCACATTATGCAATGAATGCATAGCTGGGACAATTTTAAGCGTCGCGTGAGACTAGCGAATCAGTAGCTGCAGTCTGTTCAGGTGGGCTCGAGGCCCATCTTCAGCCTCTACATATTCCTTGCGCTGGTTTGCGGCTTATTACGGTCAGTAAATTATTTTGTTCTTGAAACATGCTGAATGAGCAAAAGAGATTGCGTTATTCTCGCTTTCTATCACTGGGATCTATCGTTGCCATATACACAAAGCACTGGATGCGACATAAATTATGAATATTAAGTATAGTACCTTTCATCCGGGGGTCAATAGCTGATTAGATCTGTCCTTTGGGCGACAGAACGAGGATTCATGTTGTCACATGTCGGTGACAGAACGGAAAGATAAAGGTCACAAGCAAACGAGGGATTTGATATTCATCAGCACCCATTACGAAATCCTTCACTCAGCTTGCCTTCACTCGGAATGCCTCCATTGTGTTATAGTGACCGGAGGTGGGCCTCCATTGTGTTATAGTGACCGGAGGTGGGCCTCCATTGTGTTATAGTGACCGGAGGTGGGCTTCCATTGTGTTATAGTGACCGGAGGTGGGCCTCCATTGTGTTATAGTGACCGGAGGTGGGCCTCCATTGTGTTATAGTGACCGGAGGTGGGCCTCCATTGTGTTATAGTGACCGGAGGTGGGCCTCCATTGTGTTATAGTGACCGGAGGTGGGCTTCCATTGTGTTATAGTGACCGGAGGTGGGCCTCCATTGTGTTATAGTGACCGGAGGTGGGCCTCCATTGTGTTATAGTGACCGGAGGTGGGCCTCCATTGTGTTATAGTGACCGGAGGTGGGCTGTTGGAGCAAACACGTCACTGTCAATATACAGGTCCGCAGTTCAGCGATCCTCCGTCAAACTATAGGGAGGGCACTCCCGGCAACCCAGACCGGCAGAAGGCGAGGAGTGGCTGAACCCTCGCACCCTGAAGAAGCGATCCGGGCCGGGTGCCATCTCAGTGGAAAAGCGAAACATGCTTCGAACATAAGTGTGCTGTCGCAGAGTCGTTTTGTTAGATAGGGAAACGACAACCGCAAAATTGAAAATATATAATTATTTTGATGCGCGGCTTATGTTCTATAATTGGAATTGCCAGTGATGCTAATTCCATTTAAGTGGCAATATTGAATTACCATCGTTGGTTCTACTAAAAACTAGTACAGCTTTCGATCATTATATTTTAACATATGGTTTCCAGAAGTGGCATTGATCCAATGATATCCTTGGAAGTTCCATTTGTGAGTTGTGTGAGTGCAGTTGCGAGAGTGTTTTCAATAAAAGCGCTACCGTCTTCAGCAATTCGCTAATGTCTGACCTCATGCATCGCTAGCAATACGATGCAGCTTAAAGGGATATTGCCACCTCGCAGGCCAATATGGAGTTGTTGGTGTGTATCGGTCGATTAACCCTATTTGTAACAGGGGGGGGGGCGGATTCCGCCCCTCATGTTTATCGCAGATATCTCCAGAACGGCTGGGAGCAGGGCCATGCCGCACGCACGCACGCACACGCGCACACGCACACACGCACACACGCACATACTATAGCAAAACACTCGATTTGTGACCGACGCCGCAGGTGCCGCCTCGTTATATAGCGGCCGTCCCTCGCGAAGCGGCACCGCTGGCCGCCGCCTGCCACCGGGCGCGCGGAAAAACGCGCCCAGCGGCTACCCAGCCCGTCCTTTGACTGAAGAGCCGGAGCAGACGCCGTCTCGGGCGACGGCCGCGGCGTGAGTCAACCTCGATCCGCACCGAGTTGGAGAATCACATATCGCACACACGGTGCCGTCATACCATGCTATTTTCCATCAACGACAGTCACTTCTCGACCATCACTCTGTGAATGTTCACGTACGGTTATTGTATATGCATTATTCCCCCAAAATGTTTTTGTGTTAATTTTTGGGGGTCAAGAACAAAAATCAAACATCTGAGATAGCCAAGTTGTAGCCCTTGCCATTTGCTATCTTTTAACGTTTTTGGATTGCCTTTCGCTCAAAATATGGCATTTGTATGGTCTGTTTAAGTTGAGCTGATTTTGGTGTAAAAATTTTGTAGTGAGTGGCGTCACTAAATTCGTTATAACTCGATTTGTTTGACGAAATTACTTTATTTTTCACAGAAGACGTCAAGTCGATGTAGAATAAGGCACCCGAAATTTCACGTTGATAACGCTATTGGTTTTTGAGCTATAACGAAAATTCATCTGGGGGCGTTACCCCCCCCCCCCCCCCCCCCCCCCAGTCAATGACGGGTTAACCTTAGGTCAACACTGATGAACCTTAGTTAAAGCAAATTAAATTTGCTTTCGAACCCTTTTTCCGCGCGTCGTGCGTCTCTTCCCGTCCCGTCGTCGCGCGTTTCCGCGCGTCTCTTTTAATTATCGAGATATAGACGGTTTTATCAAGAACACTCATATATAGCCGAAATTTGACCTCCGGTAACCTCAATAAGCTCCAGTTCCGCTTCTCCGACTTTTTGTGAGACCTTAGTACCAGTGTCGCTCCTTCTTCATGTTTACCAGATATTATCTAGTTTTTTTTGCTTGATAGTCGATCCATTTCCTTATATGATATTGATACCCATTTCCTTAAATATATGACATACTATTGGCAATGAGCAGCATTGGGTATGGAAAAGAGCGGTACACGTTGCTTCTCTTCTGTCTTAATTTTAGCCGTAGTATTGTTAAAAATCCCCCCCCCCCCCCAACTTCAAAGGTAGTTTCCACGCCCCTGCTCGTAAGGACTCTCTCAGACTAGCATATAGGTAAAGCCTTTCCACACCTGGCAAGGGGCCTCTCAGACTGGACGATGGCCCTCTCAGGTCGATCGATGATCCTCTCAAAGAAGCGGATATTCATTGTTCCTCTCTCACCGACTAAAAGCTCTCAGGCCGGAAAAGCACCCTTTTAGATCGATCCAGGGTCCTCTCAAAGTGGTAAACGGTCATCTCAGGTCGGCATGGGGCCCTCCCAGGCTTGGCAAAGGTTCTACGCTTAGGCGTGAATACTATCGTTTTCGTTATGCCAGAACAGCACAGAAGCTGCTCTGGAGGGGCCAAACCCAAAGTCACACAATTCTAAAATAAATAATCGTATTTCGCTTTAACATGCGTGAGTAGGTGAGTTCACACAAACTTCCCTTCGTAAAAATTTGGTAGATTTGCATTTAAATTAGGAAATGCGTCATTTGTTGGCCGACTTCAAGCGATTTGGGAGGCTGGCCCTTCGGGCTCCTTGGATTCGCCAGTGGCCAGAAAACATTGGGGGGCCGAGAGTACCTTTGGGGGGGCCAAACTCAACATTCGGGGAGGGCGGGGGGGGCGAGAGCACCATTGGGGAGATAACTCAACATTGGGGGGGGGGGGCGAGGCCCCCCAAAGTATAAAAAATCGACACCTATGCTGGGTACCTACGCTTCAAAGTACGGCGAGTTGCCGCCAGAATTGCGCAGTTTGAGCTACTCTGGTTTGAAACGCGAGCACAAAAAGTACATCATAGAATGAGAGGGTGCAACTTAGTTCTTTTGCCCACTCAGCATCACCAAAACCCAATTGTTTGAACACGTTTAGACTCCAGCATGGAATGACCGTTTTTACAATGATATGCCTCGCGAAGTGAAAATAAATAAAAACTATATATATATACATATATATATATATATATATATATATATATATATATATATATATATATATATATATATATATATATATATATATATATATATATATATATATATATATATATATATATATATATATATATATATATATATATATATATATATATATATATATATATATATATATATATATATATATATATATATATATATATATATATATATATATATATATATATATATATATATATATATATATATATATATATATATATATATATATAGATAGATAGATAGATAGATAGATAGATAGATAGATAGATAGATAGATAGATAGATAGATAGATAGATAGATAGATAGATAGATAGATAGATAGATAGATAGATAGATAGATAGATAGATAGATAGATAGATAGATAGATAGATAGATAGATAGATAGATAGATAGATAGATAGATAGATAGATAGATAGATAGATAGATAGATAGATAGATAGATAGATAGATAGATAGATAGATAGATAGATAGATAGATAGATAGATAGATAGATAGATAGATAGATAGATAGATAGATAGATAGATAGATAGATAGATAGATAGATAGATAGATAGATAGATAGATAGATAGATAGATAGATAGATAGATAGATAGATAGATAGATAGATAGATAGATAGATAGATAGATAGATAGATAGATAGATAGATAGATAGATAGATAGATAGATAGATAGATAGATAGATAGATAGATAGATAGATAGATAGATAGATAGATAGATAGATAGATAGATAGATAGATAGATAGATAGATAGATAGATAGATAGATAGATAGATAGATAGATAGATAGATAGATAGATAGATAGATAGATAGATAGATAGATAGATATATATATATATATATATATATATATATATATATATATATATATATATATATATATATATAAATTACACTTTGGTAGAACTGTCGCTATCATGCGTCAACAATCCAAGCCAAAAGTTTCGTGGAAGAGTATAAATAGATATCCGGAGCTGGCATTGCCAGACCAAATTATCGAGATATTACGAATGTACCGCTGAGATGCCCTGTTTTATGGCAAGTTGCGAATCTAACGCAGTCGCATGGCAATTAAATATACAGCTTGATTTGACGAAGGCCCTGCCAGCCCCGTCATTCAATGGCCTTGCCAGCACCTGAGAAGTGAATATCTCATTGCATGGCGCATGGTGAACATGAGAGCGTGGTGAACATGGTGAACATGAGAGCGTGGTGAGAGCGTGGTGAACATGGTGAACATGAGAGCGTGGTGAGAGCGTGGTGAACATGGTGAACATGAGAGCGTGGTGAGAGCGTGGTGAACATGGTGAACATGAGAGCGTGGTGAACATGGTGAACATGAGAGCGTGGTGAGAGCGTGGTGAACATGGTGAACATGAGAGCGTGGTGAACATGGTGAACATGAGAGCGTGGTGAGAGCTTGGTGAACATGGTGAACATGAGAGCGCTCCAATCACGTTTTGACAACACGCCGTGTTGGCGCGTTTTGGGATAAAACGTTATCCGATATGCGATACGCCCGCTATCGCATCCGGCTCTATATCACCACATATGAGAGATTAATGCATGTGTCACATTGTCATATGCCTACATATGCCATGCATTGTCATTCGGAGCCGTCACAATCGGTGTTTGTATCCTGTTTGTATGAAACCAACTTCATAGCTTAGATAGTCTGTAGTCTCCGTAGTCTCTTCTGCAAATGTTATGTAAATATGAGACTGTTCGGCTGATGGCTTTGTTAATTATCGAGTGGAAAGCAAATAATTTGAAGTTGTGTATGTCCATCCTGCTTTGTCACTCCCTGGACAGCAAATGGAGCGGTAATGTTCACTGAAACATACGCCATTGAAAAGTCCGGACAATTGTATCCTTTATCCACCTATAGCAGGCACAGTTTCGTCCATATCGGTATTGCTGATAAACAGGGTTTCCGTGAACCCTTCCAGGGTCCAATTTCATAGCGAAACATATTCTCCTCGGTCATTTCTGCAGACTAGTGATCAGCAAAACTGAAGAGAACGCGTGCTGTACTGGCAGCAATAGATCCTCCATTTTGCAAGGCAACCAATAGGGCAAACATCTGTTTGTAGTAGCACCACCTCCGTCTGACTCACGCCATGCATACGATCACTAGTATTATCATTGGCGAAGGGTTCGCTCGCTGGTCCAGTGACGCTGCTTTAAACACATGCTACCATATGAAGCTTTTCGACAAGGGGCCAAACAATTCCATATTCGATGTTTTATCCTGAAATTTGGCGCCAAGTGTGCCCCATTATATAGCATATCCACAAGTGCGCAAAACACAGAATCGCTGGCTTAACTGTGGCAATCTTGTAACTGCCCTGCCTACCTATACCCTTGATACCCAATACAAGCGAATAGATAAGCGCCCACCTTAGCGTGTAGCCAGTGCTCGTCCGTGCCGCCAGAATCTTGTGTGGACCGCTTCACGTCCTTGCTCGGAGCCCGTCTCCGTATCTGTTCACACCACACACTCGGCACCCGGCTCGTCACCACCCACTGCGCGTCCCCCTCCTCCGCCTCCCGAGCTCCGCGGCAGACTGCCCGCCACCCACTGCGCATCCACCTCCTCCGCCTTACGAGCTCCGCGGCAGACTGCCCGCCCCGGTCAACACACCACTGACACACTGCCAGCACGCGGCCAGACGGCGCTGCAGTCGCCCCCGCCGACGGTGCCGACCAGGGGCTCCGCCACGGGGGGGGGGGGGGCGTGACCCCATTCTTGAGCTAGGGGGGATTATCCCCCAAATTTTCCCTGTTTTCCCTGACAACTGGAAATCAGTGTTCAGTTGTACTCATTATTTGTTACCTCTCCCAGTGGCGGCGGATTGCGGGGCTGGGTACCCAAATGCCCCCCACCCCCCCCCCCCCCCCCCCAGTCGAAAATCATGGGGGAAAATGGTTATTTTGCCCCCCCCCCCCCCTTACTCCATCCAGATTTTAGCCGGCATCATAGGCTTTGTGCAATGTTTTTGCATGTGATCTGGTGATGAATACACATCAATTGCTAACGATTAGTGAATCACTGTCCAGATGTGTGCAATTCATTTGATAGCTAGAGGCGATTATTGCTTGATTTTCTTGGCGAAAATCGATATTGACTGGCGACAGGGACCGCGCTGTCCAATATCTGTCACAAACAAAACTGGATTTTGTATTGAACCTTCGATCTTATTTATGGAGTGTTCTACAAATGTAAAAATATTATTTATGTGCCAATTTTGATTGCCACCTTTTATCCTCTCCCACATCCTGCGTACCGACGCTCTTTGTGTAGTATAGCGTACCGGGACGCTCTTGGAGGTATATGAAATCAACGGGACCAACTGGCAGTGACGGCCTCAGCATCTCGATTTTTTTTTAAAGTCTTTTATTTTCCATCGGACACGTTCTTCTCCAAATTATAAACAGTAGTCTGGTTTCCGGCATCGTTCCAACAGCTTGGAAGCATGCAATGGTTACCTCGGTTCCCAAAGGCACATCCTCCATCAGACCTGAAGATACCCGGCCCATAACACAGCTCCCAGCCGTCCTAAAAATACAGAGAAAAAAAAACAGTACAACTTCAGTTAAACAATTATCTTGAGTCAAACCACCTGCTGTCTGAATCTCAGCACGGGTATCGAAAGAACCATTCTACAGAAACCGCCCTAAGCGTTATAACCAAGAGTCCTCAGTGCGATGGATCACGGAGAAATTTGCATCTTAGTTTTATTAGATTTGTCTAAATGCTTTGATGTGGTACCCCACGGCAAACTGCTGGAAAAGATGGAGCTTTACGGTATAGACACAGCATGGTTCTCATCTTACTTATTTGGCCATACACAACAGGTCCAAATGAGGACAGCTCATGGATCGTACATTCAATCTGTCAAAAAGGCAACGCCCCCGACATGTCAATTTTCCAAGGCAGAAGTTTGTCATGCATTCTCTATCTTCTCTTTTCAAACTATTTGGCACTGTACACTGAATAAAATGTCACAATTGTTCAATATGCTGACGACTGCCAGATTCTGGTAACCGGAAAAAAATGTGACTTGCCGTCGCTGACAAGCCGAATGGAACGAGCTTTGAACTCGCTATTACAATGGTTCAGTCACCACAAGATGAAACTGAACACCAGTAATACACAGATGATGGTGCTAGGAACACCGCAGATGCTGAGGACATTACCCGCTGTCACCATACAATGTTGTGGCTCTACAGTAGTTTACTCAAGAGCAGTGGCGCACGCAGGATTCCATTTCGGGAGGGTCAGAGCCCCAAGAGCGGGCCCCCTGGTATGCGGGCCCCCACCCGTTTTTTTTAAAGAAAACTTCGCGGGTTTCGGTTTTGAGTGGCAACTTGATTTTGAGTGGCATGGGATCTACAGCATGGGATCTGAGAAATTATAAATCAATGTCGTGTAAGGTGACTGCGTGTGCTACTGATGTGCGAATTTTAGGTGCGTGTGCTACTGATGTGCGGTACAACTGTCAAGAGTTGACGAAATGAGGTCAATGACAACACGCAGTAGTGGTGACTGGTTAACCGATACGATATTTTCGTAGCAGGTATGTGTGATCAGTTGGCGCGATGCATGGCTGATTTTTACAACATACAGCATCGCAACAAATGTGGAGACGGTCTCGCGCATGACTTGGGAAGGCTTAATTCCAACGGATCCAGGGCCTGGTGTAAACCAGTTGCTGGATACCTGTCTGGAAGCTGCGCACAGGCTTTCTGGAGTTTGGTCAAAATGAGAGAAGCACGGGGAACAGATCGCGTCAAAAATTCAACGTCGTAATAACTCGTTTTTTTCGGGAGATCTGTTACTCATTGTCTTTGGTGGGCTTGGATACTCAAAATCATCGGTACATCCCTAGTATTGACGATGAAACGTAACATGTGCCAAATAGCGAAGCATTTTATTTCATCAGTGAAGTTGAGCGTTACAATATTATTTGGCTACGTCCACAGATGTTTGAGATGCTTATGCGCAAATTGTAGTGTAGATAGAAACCGCGTTTACACGGTACTTTATATTCTCTAGGCATGAATTAATTATATTTTCAGAAATTGAGGTAATTTTAGAAATTGGGCCAAATTATGACGCTTCTTTCCTTTCTAACCTCTCAGATTCATGTCCCCTACAGGTTTAAAAGTTCCAGCCTTTGGATGTCAAAGTCCCGTATAAACTACGCTAGGCTACGTTTGCGAACGGAATAGTAATTAACCCTGAAGGCGCTGGGGAGGGGGCGTTTTTTGCCCCCCCCCCCCCCTCCTTAGTTTGTTCCCGCCATAATCAGAAAACGCATAGAGATATCGACTTGAAACTTTCAGCAACTTGAAATGAATAGCTAAGCCACCTTTGGGAAAAAAATTGGGTCCCGGCCAGGAAAGGTCAGGTCAAATGACATGACCACCAAACAACTTCTAGGTAGCATCGCCGGCACAATGGTTAATCGAGCGATATGAAGCTCATGGCACGTCATGAGGTCATTCGGGACTACAATATCTCGGATTTTCTATACTATATCGGTGACCTAAGTTCAAGTTATAAAATCGTGACCTTCTCAATGTAACCCTAGGGAAAAACGCATATTTATCAGTTGTAAAGGTTCTTAGTTCTTATTTTCTAGCTTAGTTCAAGTTTGCTCTAGCCACTAGTTTTGGTCAGAGACTAGATCTGACCGGGCCCCATATCACGTCTCTGCCAGCACCGGGGCCTTGATCTGGCCCCTACCAGGAACGGGCCCCTACGAGTAACTGGCCCGTATACAAAAATGTAAGGAGCGTGCCCTGTTGTGATTGGGCCCTCGTCCTGACCGGGCCCCATATCACGCCTTTGCCAGCACCGGGCCCCTGCCTCGATCTGACCTGACCACGACTGGACCCCTACCAGAAACGGGCCCGTATCAAGAATATGCAAGGACCGGGCCCTGTTGTGACCGGGCCTTCGTTTTGACCGGGCCCCATATCACGTATTTGCCAGTACCGCGCCCCTGCCTCGATCGGGCCCGATCAAGACTGGGCCCCTACCAGGAACGGGCCCGTGTCACCAGAACGTGACCGTATCAAGAATTTGCAAGGACCGGGCCATGTTGTGACGGCCGACGGGGCCCTCGTCCTGGCCGGGCCCCATATCATGCCTTTGCTAGCACCGGGCCCCTGCCTCGAACGGGCCTGACCAAACCGGGCCCCTACCAGGAACGGGCCCGATCAAGAATTTGAAAGGACCGGACCCTGTTGTGACCGGGCTCTCGTCCTGACCGGGCCCCATATCACGCCTTTGCTAGCACTGTGCCCCTGCCTCGATCGGGCCTGACCAAGACCGGGCCCCTACCAGGAACGGGCTCGTATCGATAATTTGCAAGGACCGGGCCCCATATCACGCCTCTGCCAGCACCGGGCCCTGTCTTGATCGGGCCCATACCAGGAACGGGCCCCTATCAGGAGGCCCGTTCGCCCCTATCCCTATCAGAGATAGGCCCGTTCGCCCCTATCAGGAGGCCCGTATTAAATAATTGCTCAGGAGCGGGCCCTGTTGTGTCTGGTCCCTCGTCCTGACCGGGCCCCATATGACGCCTTTGCCAGCACCGGGCCCCTGCCTCGATCGGACCTGACCAAGACCGGGCCCTTACCAGAAAGGGGCCCGTATCAAGAGTATGCAAATACCGGGCCCTGTTGTGACTGGGCCCTCGTCCTGACCGGGCCCCATGCCACGCCTTTGCCAGCACCGGGCCCCTGCCTAGATCGGGCCTGACCAAAACCGGGCCCCTACCAGAAAAGGGCCCGCATCAAGAATATGCACGGACCGGGCCCTCGTCCTGACCGGGCCCCATATCATGCCTTTGCCAGCACCGGGCCCTTGCCTCGACCAGGCCTTACCAAGACCGGGCCCCTGCCAGAATACGGGTCCTTTTGATGCGGGCCCCCTCATAAATTTCGGGGGTCAGCTGACCCCTTTGACCCCCCCTGCGTGCGCCACTGCTCAAGAGTGATGCAAAATATAGGCGTCACAATGGACAGGCATCTGAGCTTCGAATCCCACATAGACTCAGTAAGGGAGACTGGGGGATGCATCACTTTTTACTTTAGGCTCTGTAGAAACCAGGGGCGGATCCAGGCAAACATTTCGGGGGGGCACATCAGACGTGAAGAGGCCCTCGAGCTGAAAAGGGCCCCCAACGTTTTTGCAGGTTTGAAAGGGCCTCCAGTCGCTCTGAGAGAGTATTTTCAGGTATGAGAAAGCCCTTAACAAGCCTAAGAGGGCCTCGTCAGGCCTGAAAGAGTTCCATACCAGTCTGAGAAGGCCCTTAATAGGCCTGAGAGGGCCTGATATTTCTGCGTGTATTTAAGCCTTTGCAGCATTTGTAATGTGGATTTTCATGTTACAGTAGGTACTTGTTATTTAGCGCCGCCAAGCGGCGATTTTTTACGGGTTTCCCTGATAAAACCCAGAAATATAGGCGATGGGCCTTATAGATCATAAGAAGCTAAAAATGTTATTCATTCAATTCAGCGTTACGACGAACCGAAGACGATGACGATGGCTTCGTTATGATGATGGCCACCGATGTGATGCAGCGAAGCGGCGTGAAAATGTGAATTTTAGGTCGTGGAAAACGAAATTTTAATATTGGAACCAGACCAGTGGAGACCAGTGGAGCCACGCCTCAGGTAACCCCTTTTCCTGGTTGCACATCTCGGTATGATGAAAAATATTGAAATGAAGGTAGTTTCTCATATACATTAACTAGCCTCGGATAGTAAGTCACGATGACCGGTGGCAGTCAGCGCTCAATAGCACACATGATAATCATAACTATGCATATGTACCGAACTGTAACAAAAAACTGGTAACAGTGCAAATGGTTTGAAAGCAGCAAGAGGCAGAGCGACTTTTCCGCGCATAAATGGTCCCTGTGGATCTGGAAGAGCTTGAGGGTGGATGGCTTTGGGAGCTGGTCCTGGCCTGGTCCCCAGTATTAGCTCTTCAGTGTCCAGCAAGTTGGGCATCGCTCCAGCTTCCGCGGGTGCCGATGTCCGCGTCATTGCGTCCGCGTCGCCTTTTTCGGAACTCGGCAGACTAGCTAAGCATGCACTGGCGGATCCAGCCGTCGTTTTTTTGGGGGTGGGGGTGGGGGCAAATCGGTGGGAGGCACTGGCAGATCCAGCCTCTCTCCGTGGGGGGGTCTTTTTGTGGCAAAAAGGTACCCACATTTTTCTCCCTCCGCATATTTGGGCCGTTCACCTTATTTTGGTATTCAAGCCTAAGAAATTGACCTTTCGAACTCACAACAAATTATTTTGTGGATTTTTTTCCGCGAAAAAAAACATTTTTTCCCCATTTCTTGGTTACAAAACTCACAATTTCGGATATCCGAGATAGCCATGTTGAAGAGAATGTCATTTCCTTTCTTTTGACGTTTTTTTTTATTTGCAATTTGCTTCAAAACTCTACGCTTTGTCCAACATTTATAGTTTTTCCACCAAAAATGGCATGGCATGACGTTATTAAAACGTCATTATCTCCCAAAATGCTACATCAATGTAATTGAAAGTTGGTGAGAATACTTAGACTTGATGCAGGATAAGGTACTGAAAGTTTCACGTTGATACCTATCACAGTTTCTAGGTTATTGAGAAAATCCGGGAGGGGGCAGATACTTCCAATAAGGTTTGAGCTAGAAGTACCTATATCAAACTTGGTACCTACCTATAGTTTGTTTTATTTTGATTGCACAATTGCCATTGGGAACTTCGTGAGAATCACACGTGAATTTTGTACACACCGCTGTCACGCGTCCCGAAAAGTTATTTTCACAAAAGCAATGCGTCATTTTTGACAAACATTTGCGCCGAAATAGAGTGTAGATTGAATTCCAAATTGATACCATATGCAGTGTGCTTCCTATATGTAAAAAAAAAAACGTTTGTTCGAGCTTCAATTCCGGCTAGCAGCTTGCTGGCCGCTATTTTCTCGTCCAGTTGAGCTTTTTAAGCACTGATTTGATGGTAAGTGTAGGCGTGCCCAAGGGGTGGGGCCCACGGGGCAATTGCCCCCCCCCGCCCCCCTGAAGGTCCGCACGTGCCCTCTTGGCCGTATGTGCCCCTTTGGAAATAGGTCCCGAAGGTCCCTATTTCCAAAGATGCTTCAAAGATTAATGATTTTTTAAGGGGAAAATGTTGAAATTATGCCCCTCTAAAAATATAGTGGGCCAAATCCGGTGATTTGTTTTGGTTGGGTTACCTTATGCTCCCCTGATAAAAATTACTCACTCCTGGGGTGAATCCTGGGTACACTACTGGTAAGAGCCGTGTTTCCCAAACAAAAATCCAGTTTTCACTGTGTATAGTTGGATTTTGACTGGTGCGAAGTCAATTTTTACGAACAATTGTCAACGTTTTTTTGTTAGGGGGGAAGACATGTTGCCCCCCCCCCCTTCCAGGTTTTTTGGGGGCCATGGCCTGGTTGCCCCTCCCCCCCCCCCCCCCCCTGGATCCGCCAGTGTAAACATGTATCCCGCTTGAAAGTTAATATTTTATGAAGCGAGTGGGACCTGGGGGCTGGGGCCAGCAATTACCACCAAGGAGAGCCTCTGCCAGACATTTAATACAATGAATTTGCGCATTTTCCAAATTTGAATAAGCAATTGCGAATTTTTTCAGTTTTAAACTGAGGATAGCTGGATTTTGACTGTTGCAAAGGCAAGTTTTACGATAAATTGTTAACTTTCCTCGAAAAAGTGTGTGAAGGCGGGGGTAGACCCCCGCCTTCTGAGAGTGGGAGTCCGGACCCCCCCCCCCCCCCCCCGCCCCCCCGTCGGCGACGCTCCTGGCCCTATGCCAGTCTTGTAGGGCCCTTGCAAGACTTGAGAGCGACATATGCTGGTCTGGAGGATCATCGGTAGGTCTGAAAGGGCCCTCGGTCGTTCTGAAAGGGTCCTGTGCCGGTGCGAGAGCGCCCTAAGGTCGGTACAAAGGTACCTCAGTTCTCTTTGAGAGTACTATCGGTGGGCCTGAGAGGGGCCCTTTCTAAGTCTGAGAGGGTCATTGCCAGACTTGGATGGCCATCCGTCCGTTTGAGAGGGCCATTGTCAGGCCTGAAAGAGTTCCATACCAGTCTGAGAAGGCCCTTAATAGGCCTGAGAGGGCCTGATATTTCTGCGTGTATTTAAGCCTTTGCAGCATTTGTAATGTGGATTTTCATGTTACAGTAGGTACTTGTTATTTAGCGCCGCCAAGCGGCGATTTTTTACGGGTTTCCCTGATAAAACCCAGAAATATAGGCGATGGGCCTTATAGATCATAAGAAGCTAAAAATGTTATTCATTCAATTCAGCGTTACGACGAACCGAAGACGATGACGATGGCTTCGTTATGATGATGGCCACCGATGTGATGCAGCGAAGCGGCGTGAAAATGTGAATTTTAGGTCGTGGAAAACGAAATTTTAATATTGGAACCAGACCAGTGGAGACCAGTGGAGCCACGCCTCAGGTAACCCCTTTTCCTGGTTGCACATCTCGGTATGATGAAAAATATTGAAATGAAGGTAGTTTCTCATATACATTAACTAGCCTCGGATAGTAAGTCACGATGACCGGTGGCAGTCAGCGCTCAATAGCACACATGATAATCATAACTATGCATATGTACCGAACTGTAACAAAAAACTGGTAACAGTGCAAATGGTTTGAAAGCAGCAAGAGGCAGAGCGACTTTTCCGCGCATAAATGGTCCCTGTGGATCTGGAAGAGCTTGAGGGTGGATGGCTTTGGGAGCTGGTCCTGGCCTGGTCCCCAGTATTAGCTCTTCAGTGTCCAGCAAGTTGGGCATCGCTCCAGCTTCCGCGGGTGCCGATGTCCGCGTCATTGCGTCCGCGTCGCCTTTTTCGGAACTCGGCAGACTAGCTAAGCATGCACTGGCGGATCCAGCCGTCGTTTTTTTGGGGGTGGGGGTGGGGGCAAATCGGTGGGAGGCACTGGCAGATCCAGCCTCTCTCCGTGGGGGGGTCTTTTTGTGGCAAAAAGGTACCCACATTTTTCTCCCTCCGCATATTTGGGCCGTTCACCTTATTTTGGTATTCAAGCCTAAGAAATTGACCTTTCGAACTCACAACAAATTATTTTGTGGATTTTTTTCCGCGAAAAAAAACATTTTTTCCCCATTTCTTGGTTACAAAACTCACAATTTCGGATATCCGAGATAGCCATGTTGAAGAGAATGTCATTTCCTTTCTTTTGACGTTTTTTTTTATTTGCAATTTGCTTCAAAACTCTACGCTTTGTCCAACATTTATAGTTTTTCCACCAAAAATGGCATGGCATGACGTTATTAAAACGTCATTATCTCCCAAAATGCTACATCAATGTAATTGAAAGTTGGTGAGAATACTTAGACTTGATGCAGGATAAGGTACTGAAAGTTTCACGTTGATACCTATCACAGTTTCTAGGTTATTGAGAAAATCCGGGAGGGGGCAGATACTTCCAATAAGGTTTGAGCTAGAAGTACCTATATCAAACTTGGTACCTACCTATAGTTTGTTTTATTTTGATTGCACAATTGCCATTGGGAACTTCGTGAGAATCACACGTGAATTTTGTACACACCGCTGTCACGCGTCCCGAAAAGTTATTTTCACAAAAGCAATGCGTCATTTTTGACAAACATTTGCGCCGAAATAGAGTGTAGATTGAATTCCAAATTGATACCATATGCAGTGTGCTTCCTATATGTAAAAAAAAAACGTTTGTTCGAGCTTCAATTCCGGCTAGCAGCTTGCTGGCCGCTATTTCTCGTCCAGTTGAGCTTTTTAAGCACTGATTTGATGGTAAGTGTAGGCGTGCCCAAGGGGTGGGGCCCACGGGGCAATTGCCCCCCCCCCCCCGCCCCCCCTGAAGGTCCGCACGTGCCCTCTTGGCCGTATGTGCCCCTTTGGAAATAGGTCCCGAAGGTCCCTATTTCCAAAGATGCTTCAAAGATTAATGATTTTTTAAGGGGAAAATGTTGAAATTATGCCCCTCTAAAAATATAGTGGGCCAAATCCGGTGATTTGTTTTGGTTGGGTTACCTTATGCTCCCCTGATAAAAATTACTCACTCCTGGGGTGAATCCTGGGTACACTACTGGGTAAGAGCCGTGTTTCCCAAACAAAA
>JAXIVJ010013874.1:5000-35984 GCA_036785665.1 Chirona hameri | reverse complement strand
CATACCGATTTCAAGTTTAATTTAGATATAACATGAGCAAAAGGCTACTTATTCACATACTTACATTTGTATATCCATTGATAACAAAATTGCCTAATAAAACGATCAGGATTTCAAAATATTGTTAATAAAAAAGGGTACATTTCTACTATTAGTTTCTACCCCTGCACAATTTACCAATCTTTGACGTTGCACGAAGGATTTGGCAGCAGCAATATGGCCGACCCCATTGCGGCTATGGAAGTGACACCCCCCTGTTTGTCATGGAATGACGATAGTATATATCAACCAAGGCCGTAGAGCGCATTCTTTATATCAACCATCAACGGGGAAATCACAACATTGATCCGTTTCAGTCATTGTGTGTGGGAAGAAGGTGCCCTGCACAATTTCTGCGAGATTGTTTCACGAGACGTGAAATATATAACGGCGACATATTTAATGCATATTGATTTCCGTCTTCACAGTTCGCATCACTATCACCCCGCTGGTTTTGATTTTATTAGTGGCTTCTCTATTAACAGATACTTACTTCAGAAAATTACAGATTTTGACGATTTCGGAGCTTCAATGGATTTTTAGGTGGAAGAGCAGTATGAAGAACAATTTTATAGGATGGACGGTGGTAAAAAGGGTCCATATATAGAAACGGAACGAAGGTGCAAGGGCTAAGGATAATTGAAAGTTTCCGGCGCGGGGAAGACTGGAAAGCAACGGCCGTTGCAAATGCCGTGGGCAGTCAAGACGGCTTACAGCTATATCACCAGGCCGGAACAAGACACGCTACGGCAGCGTGGTGGAGTTACGGCAGCTACGGCAGCGTGGACAGAGGGCCCCCTCGGCCAAAGCACCCCCCCCCCCCCCCAAAAAAAAAACGAAATGGTATCTCCTCGGATTTAGGCCTCTATATTTTGCAGGGGTCCTAAATTATCGAGAGAGAAAAAAACGGCAGACAGACCCATGTTAAACAGACCCCATGCGTAGATTGACTGATACAAGTACGTAGTCTGATACAAAATAATGTGCGGCAACTGACTCCCTTTGGCACCATGTGAAGTATTAACACGCGCACCGACGTGGGGGTGCGGATATCCGCCTACCTGAGGTTTTCGTAAATATTGGGAAAACGGTGGTGTAGCGCCACCAAACTTAGCATAGCTCTTTGGCATCAATTGTCCACTTTTTGTGCAATTTGGTATCTCGAGTCATCTCAGGTCAGGTCAACAGGTCATGTTAAGTGACTCTACATCCAAGCAAGTTTTTGAAAGTTTAGTGACTCCACCTCCACAGCAAGTTCTTGAAAGTCGTGCCAAAGCCACGACTTTCAATCACTTGGCACAGTCGTGCCAAGTGATTGACCGAGCGGTTTCAAACTCACAGGACTTAATTAGGCCATAAGTACCTACAATTCGCTTATCTTGGATTTATAATATCGGTGACCTAAGGTCAGATCCAGGGGCGCAGATATACCTTCGTCAAGGTGGGGGGGGGGGGGGGGGGGGGTCACAGCATCCCCAGGGGCCCCCCTCGATCAAAACCACCCCATCCCCCACACAACAAATGGCGCGAAATGGTATATCCTCGGATTTGGGCCACTATATTTTGCCGGGCCCCTAAATAGTCGCAACAAAAAACTTCGGACAGGCCCATGTCGAACAGAACCTATGCGTAGATTGACTGATAAGTTCTTAGTCTGATCTAAAAAAAAAAATGCGGCAACTGATCCCTCCCTGTTGGCACCATGATGTGAAGTATTAACACGCGCACCGACTTGGGGGGCGGATATCCGTCCACCGAGGCTTTCGTAAATATTGGAAAAAGTCGACACGCAGCGCCGCCAAACTTGGCGTAACTCTTTGGGGAACAATCACCCAAATTGTGTGCCATTTTTATCTTGAGTCATCTCAGGTCAGGTCAACAAATCACGTTAATTAAGTGAACCCACCTCCAAGCAAGTTTTTTTAAAGTCTGTGGTCATGCCAAAGTGATCGACCGAGCGGTTTGAAACTCACATGATGCATTTAGGCCATAGCCCATAAGAACCTACAATTCATACATCTCGAATTTGTAATATCGGTGACTGAAGGTCAATTCGATTTGATAAACTTCCATTATAAGTAAATGGAGAAAATAAAAACACGTCCACAGAAAACGCTTAAATTTGACCAGTTTTCACCAGGTGCCTACACCATTCTTGTCCCAAATGCAAAGATCCAAGTCACATTTTTGTTATGTGACCTCTACGAGGTCAACTCAGGTGACCCAAGAGGTTACGTGTTTTTTTAAAATTCAATAACTCTTTGCCAAATGAAGGTAGAGTAATGGAGTTATCAACATTGTGTTTCGCTCATGGAGACACGTTGATTGATGTAAAATTTGAACTTGATCTGCCTTGATCTGAGCACAGGACAGGTCAATTTTCGAATATGACCTAACTAGGTCATGATCATCCGATATACCATTCGATGTGTCTCGACAGAGAAACACAATGGTGACAACTGTAAGTATCACTCTGTCATGCGTATCTCAAAAGTAATTCCCTACAAACAATTCCGCTATTTTGAGAATGTTTCACGTTCGATGGCCTTCCCTGAGCTAATGACCCGAGATCAAATCTGATGAAGCCTGAGTGACAACAAATTGAATTATCTTTCGCACTGGCGGATCCAGCCTCTCTCCGTGGGGGCATCTTTTTGTGCAAAAAGGTACCCCCATTTTCCCCCGAAGATTTGGGCCGGTCGCCATACTTTGGTATTCGAGCTAAGAAATTCACTTTTCAAATTCACAACAATTTTTTTTTTCCTCCGAAAAAAAGTTTTTCCTATTTTGGACGGCCAAAAACACAAAATTTCGAATATTCGAGATGGCCATTTAGAAGAGAATGTCATTTATTTTCTTTTGACGCTTTCATTTGCAATTTGCTTCAAAACTCTATTTTCTACGATTGTTCAAACATTTATCGTTTTTCCGCCAAAAATGGCATGACATGGCGTCATTAAAACGTAATTATTTCCCACAATACTGCATCAATTTAATTGGACTTTGGGTGATAAGGCGTATAATTGATGCAGCATAATGTACTGCAAGTTTGACGTTGATATCTATCATAGTTTTGAAATTATTTAGAAAATCCGGGAGGGGGCTGATTCTGCCCCCCCCCCAGCGGGGTGCGGGTTAAGTGTCACCGGGGCTGCTTGAATTGCATCAGGTGCCCTGTTTTGTCTATCATTGAAAGAAAGGGATACATACAAACTTCAAATTCAATCACTCGAGAAAAAAAAAGAACTTCCGTTTTCATGAAGTTTTCTCCTAAGATCATTGTTTTTCACGTTCAGTGCAGGGAACGCGCGGGGGAGGGTGGGGGGGGGAGGCTATACTTGTGTTGAATGCCCCTCTCATATTCCCTTTGGAAGGGGGGATTTGTCCCTGATGCCCCCCTGAATCCACCAGTGCCAGAAATTACCGTCAAGGAGAGCCTCTGTCACACACTTACCTAATGAAATTCATTTTCCCATTTTCCAAATTTGTATAGGCAATTACGAAAGTTGTGTTATGCCGCGAAGTGGCGCGAAATTGTCATGTTTTTGACTGTGGATAGCTGGATTTTGACTGCCACAAAGACAATTTTACGATAAATTGGGAACGCGCGGGGGGGGGGGGGGAGGGGGAGGGGCATACTTGTATTGAATGCCCCCCCCCCCCAGATTTCTGCGGGAGGGGGCATTTGTCCCTGATACCCCCCCCCTGGATCCGCCAGGGATCTTTCGGACTTTTTTTCTCGCGCATCGCTACCTCTTTTTGTTCTGGAGATATAGACGGGTTTTGGTAAGGACACCCATTAATGGCCTACATTTTACCTTTGTTGACCTCTGGTGACCTCAATGACCTAAATGACCTGACCTAAAATAATGACTTAGTACTTTTATTAGACCTTGTTTGTTTCGAGCTATCTAACTTGTTTCTGTTTATCGCTATACGTTGCATGACTTGAAATATTGTAGGGGCGGGTATTCCCCCCCCCCCGTCGGTTCGAACTTGGTGCGGACCCCGTATGTGCGTGGGTTAACCATTTTAGATGCACGCACGCATGCATGGACGCACAAGGCACCTTGAAGGTCCCAGCAGCAACACAATCAATAAGAGGCAACGCGAAACGTCTGGCCCTCAACTTTTTACGTTGTCCCGATTGCTCACGTTTGTAACATATTACATTGGAAGCACATAAATTCGAGGAAATTCACAGTCACTAATATGTAGACTATGGAGTGTGGAGGCGCTTTACGCGAAACGATCCGTCGTAAGTTTGAAAAGACAACTTCAGAAAATAGCAACGTATAAAACTTCCGTTGAAAATGTTGAGCGCTCACGGGATTTTCAAGTAGCTTGTCTTAGTTTATAGCCACTGACATATCCAGCAGGCGGAGGAGGGGGGGGGGGGGGGGGGGGAGCTGACATGCCCCAAATCGCCCAAATTCGTCCAAAATTTGACACATTTTCTGATTTTAAAAGACAAATTAACCCGCGCTCCGCTGGGGTATTCGGTCGAACACGTTGGGGGGGGGGCAGATTCTGCCCCCTCGTTATATTCCGAACCAATAACCGCAGCGAGACGCACAAGGTCGTAATCGAAAGCTCTCAAAGAAGCCGCATCTAACACCTACGATACATTTTCAAAATAAGGTCACATCAGGTCACAGCCAGGTCAAAAGTCAAAATTAAGGTTATTAATTTTTGGACCATACTTTCCATCCAAAACCTTAGATTGAGACTATTATCGCACAAAGTACTCTCAAAGTAAGTTAGAAAATGACGTCATGAGTTACTTATACTTAGGAAGCCATAAGTCAATAAAGATATTGCTTTGAAATTTGGTTTGGGTTTCGTCCATACCTGGTTCACTCATATATATATTCCATTTTTCATATCTTCAAGAACAAAAATGTGAAAAATTCTGAAAAAAATGTTTTATTTTTATTTTTAGGGGCCAAAAACCCAAACTTTCGCAAATCCGAGATAGTAATTTTTAAGGGAATGTCATTTCCTTTCTTTTGACGTTTTTCATTTACAATCTGCTTCAAAACTCGATTTTCTACGATTTGTCAAACATTTATCGTTTTTCGACCAAAAATGGCGTGACATGACGTCATTAAAACGTCATTATCTCGCAAAGCACTATATCAATTTCATTGAACTTTTGTGAAAAGACGTAGAATTAATGCAGCATTAGGTACTGTAAGTTTTACGTTGATACCTATCATAGGGGTTGGGCTGAGGGGCCAAGGCCTTCACCCATTGGGCTGCTGCATACACACGAAACACTCACGAAAAATCAACACCTGCGCAGGGTGTCAACACCCCTAGCCCGTGTGATGCCCACACAACCTAAAATACGTCGCCTGGAAGGTGTTTTGTTTAGCACTCAGGGAGGTGTACCGGAACAACCGTGATCGCCGCTGCATGGGGTGTATAGGTTTTACGGAACACCCTTGATAATCGCTGCATGGGGTGTCGAGGTGTCGCAATACTCATGCGGGGGTGTCGATTGATGCCTCAGCCGGGCGTATTGCGGGAGTTCGTTTACCATTGGGAAAGGCGTAACGTCACAGCTGCATGGGGTGTCGGGGTGTCGCAATACTCATGCGTGGGGTGTCGATTGATGCCTCAGCCGGGCGTATTGCGGGAGTTCGTTTACCATTGGGAAAGGCGTAACGTCACCGCTGCATGGGGTGTCGAGGTGTCGCAATACTCATGCGGGGGGTGTCGATTGACGCTTCAGCCGGGCGTATTGCAGGAGTTCGTTCACCACTGGGAGAGGTGTAACGGTCGCCGCTGCTTGGGGTGTCGTGACGTAGACGCATGGCGGGCGGCAGACGCCGCCGGGCGCCGCCTCAGAGACGTGTCGCAACTTGCAAGACTCCTGCCAATCTGAGCACTCTGACCTGACTCTGACCACTCGCGCCAACCTTCCCAATCAGAGCAACTAAAAATTAGTACATTTCCGTGCAAAACCATTGTATTAACAAAATCGTTAATTATTGTAAACAGATCCATGTATCAACATCAGCATCACAAATCAGCATCACCAAGCATGCTCATAAATCATCATAGTTACTATGGATCAACAGTCAGCTGCGTATATTCATTTGTTTATACAAATTAATATACGCAGTCGGTGTATGCTCCGACCGGATAAGCAATACAATTGGTTGTGGCGGGAAGGCACGAAACATATAGACGCTATCATACCTAATGTTTATCGATCACAAAGTCACAACTAACTACATTTATAAGATCAAAAGATCGCAAGAAAGAGCGCACTGACAACTCACAATTAGGTACTTATAACTCCGATCACGACAGCGCAATTGACAGCCTTTCGCAACTCAACGGCAACTTGAACACTGGCAACGGTCGACGCACGCACTCGTGAACAACCTGCCGCGGCTAAGCCCGCGGCGTAACTGGGCGGGCGCGGCGGCGCGGCCGGCCGGCGGTGATGTGCGCGCGCAGCCAACGCCGCGCCGCCGTCTGCGTGCGTCTACGTCACGACACCCCAAGCAGCGGCGACCGTCACACCTCTCTAAGTGGTGAACGAACTCCTGCAATACGCCCGGCTGAGGCGTCAATCGGCACCCTCGCATGAGTATTGCGACACCTCGACACCCCATGCAGCGGTGACGTTACGCTTCTCTCAGCGGTGAACGAACTCCCGCGATACGCCCAGCTGAGGCGTCAATCGACACCCCCCGCATGAGTATTGCGAAACCTCGACACCCCATGCAGCGGTGACGAACACACAATGCGATGGTGGTCGGCACTGACACACCACGCAGGTGTCTGACATGGGTGTAGATACCGAAGCATCAACAATGGCACTCCATGCATGAGTAAATTTCCAAATTAACCCCTGTGGCAGGAGTTGACACCCGGGCCGTGTGTAGCGATTTTGTGAGTGAAGGTAACAGAAGCTGTAGGGGCAGGCAAAACTATATGGACGAAACCAACGCCAACCTCTTCCTGAGAAGATCCCATGGACGATCCCGGAAAGGAACGCGATGCAGCGTGAAGGCGGCGACTGCGAAAGGCCCCAATGTCCACGTGATTGGTGCGATGACACAGACTGGCATGGTATACTGGGAGCGCCGGCGGGGGTCATTCAAGAAAGACGCCTGCAACCAGTGGCTAGGTGAAGCCATCCTGCGGTGCCCAGAGCCGCGCGAGGAGCTCGTTGTCTGCGACACTGCTCTGGTCCACGTGGCTCTGGAGCAGGTCATGGAGGAGGACGAGTTCGCCGGCGTGACCATTCTCCGATTGGCGCCGTACAGTGCGCCGCTCAACCCCATCGATCACATATGGTCAGTAATGAAGGCGACGCTGAAGCAGGAGATGTCTGCGACCTTCGAAGAGATGCTGCGGACTGCACCAGGGCTGTCACAGACCGAACACCGGCTCCGCTACCTCGAGAGCAAAATCGATCCAGCGATGGCCGCCGTCACCCCGCGAACGTGTTCGCGGTCATGTAACCATGTCCAAAGGCACTTCGCGGGGTGCCTGGCGCTCGAAGGCCTGTCCGTGGGGCAGTGAGTGTGTGATAGTTCACTGTTATGTTGAATCAGGGTTTCCTTTTCTGTTTCATGTGGCTCACCGAGCTGATGCTCAGCTTTTTGAGTTTGCATGGGTTTGTTTTCATGAGCCAGTTTCAGAAGCACATCCCTGAAATATGCATAATACACAATGATACATCCAATGCTTTTTGCAGTTTCAATCCTGACAAATGCAAGTCCCACCCTTTGTCCAACCAATCAATGCCGATTTCCAATATTCTCCTTCCATTCAGTTTTCACGACATTTTCACGAATAGGCAAACAACTGATTTAAATTGTATTTTATGTTTCTTAAATTGAATTTTACATGTTTTAAATTCGAACTTTACTTGTTTCAATGTGAATTTAATTTGTTTTAGAACAGGGCTGTCATTGAAGGGGGACGCACGGGGACGCGCGTCCTCCTACTTCTGAGAACTGAAGGTTTTCAAATAACCATGGGGGCGCATTGGGGGGGGGGGGGGGGCGCACCTGAAACGGCCTTTCTTCTACTTGGCTGTGTCCTTTCGCTGTTGCTTTCAAATCGAAGTGTCTTGCATGTGCCGTGTGGCGCCCTTCCGACCAGTGACGGCGCCCCTCCAGCCAGTGACGGCGCCCCTCCGGTCAGTGACCGCGCCCCTCCGGCCAGTGACGGCGCCCCTCCGGCCAGTGACGGCGCCCCTCCGGTCAGTGACCGCGCCCCTCCGGCAAATGACGGTGCCCCTCCGGCCAGTGACGGCGCCCCTCCGATCATTGGTGGCGCCCCTCCGGACAGTGACGGCGCCTCTCCCGCCAGTGACCACGCCCCTCCAGCGAGTGACGGCCCACGCCCATCCAGCGAGTGACGGCGCCCTTCCGACTAGTCACTGGCCCTCTCCGGCCCGTGCGGCGACCCTCCGACCAGTCACGGCGCCCCTCCGGCTAGCTATGGCACCCCCTCCAGCCAGTGACGGCGCCCCTCCGTCCGTCCCCCTTGCAAAATTGTCGCCAATATTGGTGGCGCCCATGTCGATCGGGTGGCGCCCCTCAAGGCTGTATCAAGGATGTATCTAATTTGTATCGTACCAAAATTCTGCCCCGCATCGTTTTGAGCGATGACAAAAATATTTTGAAAATAATGTAGATTCTTAGCCTAAATACCTTAACCCGGCACTGACTGGGGTCTCAGCTGAACGCCATGGACTAGGGGGGGGGGGGAAGGGGCGTTACACGCCCTGGTTATCTTCCGAACCAATGATCGCAGCGAGACGCGCAAGGCGACAATCGATAGCTCTCAATGAGATGAATCTAAAGCATACTCAAAAATGTAAAAGTGAGGTCAAATGTCAGGTCACGGTCAGATCAAGGGTCAAAATCGACATATTTTAGCTTATGAGCCATATTTTCCATACAAAGCCTTCAATTACGACCATAACCACCCAAAGTGCTGCCAAAGGTATGATACACATTCTACATGACCTAAAGTGAGATTGTTGACCAAGGTCAAGGTCAAGGCCAGGTCACAAAAGGTCACTATGCTTAAAATATCTACGAAAGTCATGCAACACATGTTTTATGAGCTATTTTCCACGCATAATTCGATACTGATAGTCATTTTACCATCTGACTTCATTTACGTGACGTTGATGTCAAGTTCAGGTCAAGTTCAGGTTACTGAAGTTCACAATTTTGAATTGATAAATTTAAATAAAAAAGGCATGTTTCTAGACCAGTTTTGTCTCAGAAATAGTGGTGCAATTTATTTGTCTGTATCTGGTCAAAAAGGCCCTTTTTTAATATGATGTCAGGAGTTACCCATACTTTAGATGCCATACGTCAGTCAAAAATGGTTATATCAATCTTAAATTGGGTATGGTAGTTTCCCATATGTGGTTCTCTGACATATATTCCGTTTTTTAATATCTTTGAAAAATTCGATTTTGTGGGCCTTTTCCACCAAAAAAAAGTGTTTTCAATTTGTTGGGGTCCAAACCCAAAATCTTCCAAATTCTGAGATAGCCAGTTCGTAGCCCTTTCAATTTTCTATCTTTTGGCATTTTTTTATTGCATTTTGCTTTCATTTCTACGGCCTGGCAAAGTTCAGCTGATTTTGGAGTAAAACTCGTGTGTAGTGAAGTCACTAAATTCGATATAACTCCAAATTTGTTCGGCGAAATTGCTTTATTTTTTTCTTCACAGAACACGTAAACGTGATTTTTAAGAACGTACCCGAAGTTTCACGTTGATAGCGCTGTTTGTGTTTGAGCTATTAGGCAAATTAATCAGGGGGCGTTAAACGCACCCCCCCCCCCCCCAGTCAATGGCGGGTTAAGGTTTGGATCGCGGTTGTAGCAGGGGGGCCAGCCCCCCCCCCCCCCCACTCTTTTTTTTAGAGTAGGGGGCCGGGCCCCTGCTGGCCCCCAGTGGCGACGCCCCTGTATGTATGTACCTGTAATCTACTGTTGCACTGAAAAATAATGCCTCCATCCCAATAATCAATATGATACCACTGGCGGATCCCGCCTCTCTCCGTGTGTGTGTGTGGGGGGGGGGGGGGATTTTTGTGTCCAAAATGTACCCCCATTTTTTCCCCTCCGCGGATTTGGACGGGTCACCTTATTTTCGTATTCGAGCTTAAACAAATATTTTTTTTCGGAAAAAAAAACAAAAACGCGATATTCCGTAGCATATACACATATAAGTAATAATAACATTTATCTCATACCAACTCGCAATGGCGTCGCCGATAATTTTTGAGTGGATGTCGGCTGAAATAGAAATAAATAGCCACATTTTTGTCTGCGTGTATTTAAGCCTCTGCAGCATTTGTAATGTGGATTTCATATTATAGTAGGCACTTGTTATTTAGCGCCGCTAATCAGCGCGATTTTTTTTACGGGTTTGCCTGACAAAACCCAGAAATATAGGCGGTGGGTCTTGTAGAGGATAAGAAGGTAAAAATGTTATTAATTAAATTCAGCGTTACGACGAACCGAAGACAATGACAATTGCTTCGTTTTGACGATGTCCACCGATGTGACGCCGCGAAGCGGCGTGACAATTTTAATTTTAGGTCGTGGAAAACGAAAATGTTATATTGGAACCAGACCCTGATTGGAGCAAAGTCTCAGGTAACCTTTTTTCCTGGTTGCACATATGACACATATTATGTATGATGACAAATATTGAAATGAAGGTAGTTTTCCATATACCTACATTAGCCTAGGATAGTAACTCACGATGACCGGTGGCAGTCAGCGCTCAATAGTACATATGTATAATAGTAACTGTATACATATGTGTATACTGTAACAAACAACTGGTAACAGTGCAAATGGTTTGAAAGCAGCAAGAGGCAGAACGACTTTTCCGCGCATAAATGGTCCCTGTCGATCTGGAGAAGCCTGGTGGGAGTTGGCTTGGGGAGATGGTCCTGGCCTGGTCCCCACTATTAGCTCTTCGGTTCAGCAAGCTGGGCACCGCTGGAGCAGTTTCCGGGTGCCGATGTCCGCCTCCTTGCGTTCGCGTCGCCTTTTTCGGAACTCGGCAGACTAGCTAGCTAAACATGTAGCCCGCTTGAAAGCAGACTTGTCAATGATTCATATTTGCCATGAGTCGATTCACAGTGATTCACGGACCACAATGAATGATTCAATCATGATTCAATCACTCAACATTACCATAATGAATGATTCAATCATGATTCAATCACTCAACATTACCATAATGAATGATTCAATCATGATTCAATCACTCAACATTACCATAATGAATGATTCAATCTTGATTCAATCACTCAACATTAAAGGGAAGTGTCGACTCCTTTGTCTAAATCTTTTGATTTTGAATGTGCGACTCTAAGATTTTATGAGCGTAATAGGGAGGTCATGCTCTACCTGTGTGCCAATTTTCATGCACATCAGAATAGTCTGCTGTTTGACCTTAAACATATGACCTGCTCTAACTCCTTTGATTTTAAATGTGAGACTCTAAGATTTTACCAGAATGATCACTAGGTCGTGATCTATCTGTGTACAAATTTTGAAGCCAATCCAAATAGTCCGCGAATGTATTTCCGAATGTGAATGTGAATGTGAGCCAATTGGACACGCGTGTTGTTTATTTTGATTATAAAATAATATTTATAATATTTATTATAATTGCAAATTCCAAGTTCCAAAAGCATTAATGACTTTACGTTTCACTTTTTTAAGCGAATAGAACATTTATTTTGATTTTGCATTAGGTATGATTTGTTTTTATAAAGCATGATTTGGAATAAAGCGGCGCCTATGCGACAGTGATATTTGGGACATGTGGAGGTCATGCAAATGTTTGTTTATGATTTAGTTTTTGATATGGTATAGCCTAGAAATTAGGAAAAGGTGGCTACCTTTTGATAATTTTTCGTGTGAAAAAGGTGTGCGTGTACTGTGTGGTTTATGAACCAAAGTATGAGTTAGTTACCTTTTCTAAGTATTTAGGTACCTACCCCTAACCCTACCAGTTCCAAGGTATTCACCTAGTTAGGGCTGATTGAACAGTGGCTTTGTGCCCACTGGAGTTGGACACAAAGCCTCGCTTTCTTTACGCATAGATGAATTACAGGCTACAGCTCAGGACACAGAGCTCATATAATTGGCCATTAAGTGCCTGGTTTGTCCACAGGGCACATATGAATGCTGGGCCGCTGGCATATTTTGTGGACAGTTTATGCTGTTCAACCAAAAAAGAATGATTCTTTGAGCAATGAATGATTCAATCAGCCTATTTTCTCTGTATGAATGATTCAATCAGTGACTCACAACAGGTTTGCGCATGAGGTGAATCGATTCATGAGTCATTCATTTGAAATAAGAATGATTCAATCAAAAGTAGTCGATTCACATTGAATCATTGACAAGTCTGCTTGAAAGTGAATATTTTATGAAGGGATTGGGCCCTGTGGCCAGGACTTACCGCCAAGGAGAGAGAGCCTCTGACAGACACTTAATGTAATTCATTTTCCCATTTCCCAAATTTATATAAGCAATTGCGAAACTTGTGTCATGCCGCGAAACGGCGCGAAATTTTCCGGTGTTCGACTGTGGATAGCTGGATTTTGACTGCTGCAAAGAAAATGTTTACGATTTTATGATAAATTGGGAATGCGCGCGTGGGGGGGGGGGGGGCATACTTGTATTGAATGCCTTCCCCAGGTTCCTGTGGGGGGGGGGGCATTTTCCCCTGATGCCCTCCTGGATCCGCCAGTGTATGAGACCATGGGGGCGGCATTTGCTTACTGTCCTGTAGGGCGCCTTTTCTCCTCCATGGGGCGGCATTTGCTTCTAAGGAAGTCCATTGTCCCACTTAGTGGGTGGCTGTTCTTCCCAATGGTGGGCGGCATTAGCTGCTTATGGACAATTAACATTTTTCCAATTTAGAGGGCGCCTGTTGTACCCCGTGGGGGCGGCATTTGCTTATTGTCCGATAGGGCGCCTGTTCTGCTCCATGGGGTTTGCATTTGCTTCTAGTGGCGCCTATCCTGTTCCTAAGTCGCCATTTACTTCTAGGAGTGCTAATTGTTCTATTCTCATGAGTGCCTGTCAGTGACGTGCGCAGAAATTCACAAAGGACTAGGTCATTGCCTTGAGGACTGAAGGTCGCCACCCGATTGACAGGGGCGCCATCAATATTGGCGACAATTTTGCAGGGGGGGGGGGGGGCGCCTCTCCTTCCACCACCGTGCGGAAGGAGAGGCTCCCCCCGTCACTAGTCGGAAGGACGCCGTCACTCGCCGAAGGGGCGCCGTCACTGACCGGAGGGGCGCCGTCACTGGTCGGAGTCGGAGGGACGCCGTCACTATCCGGAGGGTCGCCGTCACTGGCCGGAGAGGCGCCATCACGGTCCGGGGAGGGGCAGTCACTAGTCTGAGGGACGCCGTCACTCGCCGAAGGGGGCGCGGTCACTGGCGGGAGAGGCGCCGTCACTGTCTGTAGGAGCGCCATCACTGGTCGGAGCCCGGATGGGCCCCGTCATTGTCCGGAGGGGCGCGGTCACTGACCGGAGGGGCGCCATCAATGGCCGGAGGGGCGCCGTCACTGGCCGGATGTGCACCGTCACTCGCCGGAGGGGCGTGGTCACTGTCCGGAGGGGCGCCATCACTGGCCCGATGGGCGCTGTCACAGGCCGGAGGGGCGCCTTCACTGGCTGGAGGGGCGCCTTCACTGGTCGGAGGGGCGCCTTCACTGGCCGGATGGGCGCCGTCACTGGTCGGAGGGGTGCCGTCACTAGCCGGAGGGGTGCCGTCACTGACCGAGGGGGCACCGTCACTAGCCGGAGGGGTGCCGTCGCTGGCCGGAGGGGCGCCGTCACTGGTCGGAGGGGCGCCGTCACTGGTAGGAGGGGCGTCATCTCTGGCCGGAGGGGCGCCGTCACTGGCCGGAGGGGCGCCGTCACTGACCGGAGGGGGCGCCGTCACTAGCCGGAAGGGCACCGTCACTGGTCGGAGGGGCGCCGTCACTGGTCGGATGGGCGCTGTCACTAGCCGGAGGGGCGCCGTCACTGACCGGAGGGGGCGCCGTCACTGGCCGGAGGGGCGCCGTCACGGGCCGGAGGGGCGCCGTCACTGGTCGGATAGGGGCCGCCCTGCAGACAAATATGACACCGTCAATAAGTCCGCCCCAAAAGGGGTGATTTGCAACACCTCCTTAGGGTATCGAACACTAAAAAACGGCGTAAAAAGTCAGAATCTACAAAATGGTTTTTGTCACCTTCTCAACGGGAGTCCTGACTCCTTGAAGAGAGTCGTGATTCTCTTGAAGGTCCCAGACAACACCATTTTGTAGAGTCTGACTTTTTTTACACCGTTTTTTTTTAGTGTTCGATACCCTTAGGAGGTGTTGCAAAACACCCCTCTGGGGCGGACATTTTGACGGTGTGCCAATCCAAGTACGGGTGTCATTTTTTTCTTCAGTGCGTCACTAGCCGGAGGTGCGCCGTCACTGACCGGAGGGGGCGCCGTCACTAGTCGGAGGGGCGCTGTCACTAACCGGAGGGGCGCCGTCACTGGCCGGAGGGGCGCCGTCACGGGTCGGATGGGCGCCGTCACTGATCGGAGGGGCGCCGTTTTGCACTGAAAAAATGACACCCGTACGTGGATTGGCACACCGTCAAAATGTCCGCCCCAGAGGGGTGTTTTGCAACACCTCCTTAGGGTATCGAACACTAAAAAACGGTGTACAAAACGAGTCAGACTCTACAAAATGGTGTTTTCTGGGACCATCAAGAGAATCACGATTCTCTTGAAGGAGTCAGGACTCCCGTTGAGAAAGTGTCAGACACCATTTTGTAGAGTCTGACTCTTTTTAGTTTTTATGCCGTTTTTTAGTGTTCGATACCCTAAGGAGGTGTTGCAAAACACCCCTCTGGGCGGACTTTTTGACGGTGCCATTTTTTCAGTGTGCATGGGCGCCTTGGGTCCAAAGGACCAGGTCATGCCCTGAATGACCTATACTCTGTACGCCAATGGTGGGTGCCTGTCCTGTTGGCGGTGTTGATTGCAAAAAAAAAATGGTCCGGGGGGCGCCTTCGGCGCCCATCAAAAACGGTACGGACATTCCGTACCGCCCGTATTGCACCCCAGTGCAATACGGGTACCCCATTCCGTACCGGTGGTTGCACCCCAGTGTGTCATGTGTGGGGGTGGGGGGAATTTGCCCCTGATTCCCCCTGGTTCCGCCAGTGCCAGCAATTACCGCCAAGGAGAGCCTCTGCCAGACACTGAATGGAATTCATGTTCCCATTTTCCAAATTTGTATAAGCAATTGCGAAAGTTGTGTTATGCCGCGAAGCGGGGCGAAATTTGCTATTTTTTACTGTGGATAGCTGGATTTTGACTGCTGCAAAGACAATTTTATGAGTTTACGATAAATTTGGAACGCGCGGGGGCCTCGAACCTGACTGGGCACTGTGGCAACTGCATACTCAGCATGAGCAGCCCGAGCATTCTGTTGGCTTTTGCCATGGTGGCGTCAATGTGGTGGGCAAACGTCAGCTTGGAGTCCAGCAACACGCCGAGGTCGCGGATCCGCTATCAGCGTTCCAGCTGATGGCCGTTTAGGATGTAGGAGGAGGGAATAGGAGAGGTGCGGAGGGAGAAGGATATGGATTTGCATTTGGATGGGTTCAGCCGGAGCCTCCAGGTGTTGGACCACTGGATGAGGCGGTCAAGGTCAGCCTGGAGCATGGTGACGTCATCCTGACAGTAGATGCGATGGTATAATTTCACATCGTCCGCGTACATATGCACTGAGTCTTGATGTGGTCGGGGATGTCGGCTACATAGCAGGCGAACAGTTGGAGATCAAATTCTCCAATTGGAGGTCATATTCGATGTGAAAGGACGGGGTCAGGTCACGGTGACGGACGTTAGATGTGGACCCTGTCTATCATCTGGGACCACTTTTGGAAGGATCCGGCAACAAATTCGGGACGTGATTGGGTACCCCGTCCTTTTACCTTGAAGATGACCTTAACAGCAAAATGAAGGTCATATTCGTGATCAGCGTGCCAGAATTGACATTGGGCCGAGGTTGGGCCAAATCTGAATCCGTCGCTGAACAAGTCGCTAACTTCACGGACGTTCAACAGTTCTGGTTTACGAGTCAGCCGATTTGAAGATCTCCGGAACGGAGGATCGTAGGCGTAAAGTTCGCAGCAGTAGTAGCAATGATTGGTGATGATACAAATCAAACTTAGGTACATATGCTTTATTTGAGTATACATACTTTAAGTTGCTGTGCATTTAAATATACGACATATTAAGCTTACATTTCCACAACTGATCGCCATTATTAACCGTTTTTCACGCAAGGCCTGGCAAATTCATGTTAAAGGCAAAGGTCAAGGTCAAGGTCAGGTCACAAAAGGTCACAGGTCTACGAAAGCCATGCGACACATGTTGTATGGGTTATTTTACACGTATAATTCGATAGAAGCAGCCATTTTCACAGCTTGATACCATATAATCGCCCTCAGGTCAAGGTCAGGTCACAATAAGGTCAACATTTGAAATTGATTAATCTAAATAAACATTGCATGTTTCTAGACTAGTTTTGTCTTCGAAATACAGTGGTGGCATTTATTTGTCTGTATCTGGTCAGTAAAAGCCAAAAAACGCAATTAAAAAAAATGACGTCATGAGTTACTTATTCTTAGAGAGCCATAAGTCAGTCAAAAATAAAGAAATTGCTTTGAAATTTGGTTTGAACATCGTTCATACTCGGTTCTCTAATATATCTTCCGGTTTTTTGAAAATCTTCAAACAAAAAACTTTTGTGGAAATTCTTCCCCAAAAATCAGTTTTTTGCATTTTGGGGGGTCAAAAACCCAACATTTTGAACATCTGAGATAGCCATGTTAAAGACAATGTTATTTTCTTTCTTTTGACGCCTTTTATTTGCGATTTGCATCAACACGCTGTTTTCTACGATTTTTCAAACATTTAGCGTTTTTTTCACCAAAAATGACATGACATGACGTCACTAAAACGTCATTATCTCCTCAAAATTCTCACGAATTTCAAAAAAATTGTAACACAAGATGTAGAATTGATGTACCATAAGGTACCGAAAGTTTCATTTTGATATCTGTCATAGTTTTCAAGTTATGGAGAAAATCCGGGAGGGGGGTAAAATTTACCCCCCAGCGCCGCGCGGGTTAAGTCGAAGTTATGAGTAAACCTCGTTCATCCTCGCTATTGTACTGAATCTTATGCAAATTTGTATTTAGCAGTTGCGTACCTTTGTTAAAAAAGAACATACGAATCAAGGCAACAGATACCATACGAATACGCATTGTGCATGACTGGATTTCTTTTACGGATATATTATATCACAGTTAATAGAACTTATATAAGATAATGTATTGATTTAACCCTCGCCCTATACGGGGTGGCTGACAGCCCCCCCCCCTGCCCTGAGGTTTTTCTTGAATAACGTTTTACATATGCGGCGCATCTTGCTGAAATGCTCACCAGCTGAGTTTACAACAATGATACGTATCTTATCAAAATTTGAAGTGTATACGACTACTAAATCGTGAGCTATGATCTTTTCGCTAAGGTAATGTCAGACTCCAAAGGGCCATTGACCTGACGCCAAAGGTCACCAGTTGACCTAGATGCTCAAAATGGGATGCCTTTGGACTTTCCTTATGACAGGCTACACGTTACTTTTTACGGTGTCTCTCTTCTCTCTCTGTTCGGAAGTTATACTAAGCCCCCTGTACAATCGCTATGTTTGGACGTGGTCGATCTTAGGTTATTCAGTTGACCTTGAAGGTCACCCGTTGACCTGAAATCTAAAAATTGCATACTCTTATATTTCTCTCATGACAGGCAACATGCTGGTTCTTACCGAATTGCTCTTAGTTGCTTGGTTTTGAAGTTAACCAGGGGGCCCTATTAGCCCCCCCCCCCCGTATGGTGAAGGTGAGAAAAGTGTAGGGCGAGGGTTAAAAGTAAATACACAATTATGTAACTATTTTAACGATATTGTAAAATCGCGTTAAGAGTACTATATTTTCATACGTAATGACATGAGTGTTCAACGGGCGACAGAACAAATAACCACTTCGTATTTTTTACCAGGTTGCGAATTCGTTTGGTGCAAGAGAAAATAGCCACCTGGGCAAATGTTCAATCTGGGTAGAATTGTGTTTTCGCCAGGTGGTAATTTTTGGTGCAAGAGGCCTCAGTTGTGTTGATCACAACAAACACCACCCGGTGATGACTCAAAATGGAGTCTTCACACCGCGCCACAATGGTACGTCACGTGACTTTCAGCCCGTGTCAGACTGTACCGCGATGGAGACGGATGAGGACCCTGGCATCGGGGAATGAATGTAGGCATTCGAGTACGACTAATGGGAAGGGGCAACAGAAGCCAGCGTAAGCACAAGGTGCGTTCATAAATACATGCGTGCATGATGCAATTAATACATTTTCTGATAGAACAACTAAGCAATTAAAGAAGTTGTTAATTTCACCCTATTAGTGGCAGGGGGGAGATTCTGACCACCCCTCGGGTTTTTCGCAGATATCTCCCGAATGGCTAAGAGCAGACCCATGACATTTTGGAACTTTTCCTAGAATTGATTTCCGCATATGGAGTCAAAATTTTGAGTTCCTAACCTGTACAGAGGCGGTTCCAGACCCCAGTTTTGGGAGGATTCCTTTTTTTTGCTGTGACATTTAGCGATAATACGGAGATGCGATCTTCACGGCTTCTTCCTAACTGCCTGAAGTATAAAGGAGCTACATAGGTTTACGGTGATTGAAACAAGTGCAAATTAGTTGATGTTAGTGAACTATAATACATATTGCACGGCAGAGGCGGTTTCAGGGACTTGAAAAGGGGAGGTTTACAAGAAGTTATTTTCATATATTTTGCCTCCCTTTTTCGCTAACCTGACACCACCTATGGATGAACATATGCATTATAACTGTTGCGTCCGATGTCACAATAGCGCACCATTTCATTTATCGAGAAAGAAGTAGGAAAAAGACGGTTTTATAAGGCATTTATTTTACCCCAAATTTAGTGACCTGAAAACGCCTAAGATTTTTGAATTTTCAAAAGTCACTATCATATATCAATCCCCAATTCAATCTCTATCGATGCCCATTAGTTGTGTTGAAATCGGTTGATAAACATTACAGCTGTGTTGGATCACAAATACCTCTAATATTTTTCGTTTTTGCCCCCTGTTGCCACCGTATCAAAAATTTCGGATTTGTATTTTATTTTTGGGAAATGTAGATCGTATTGAGGGGAATCAGACGCCGTTTGATTTGTGAAAATCAGACGGGTAGATCTCGAGATCTCCGGGGAGGGGCGGAGTCCACCCCCACCCCTGCCACTAATAAGGGTAGCCAGGAGCCTGTCACTAATAGGGTTAAGTGATTACTTAAAATAGATTTACCTTGTCCGCCCCTGAAGCTCAGTCGGGAAAGCGTTGGACTTCAGACCTCAGTGTGGCAGGCTGGGTTCGAGTCTCTTCGGCGATCGCTATTTGCCTCTGACTGGGATGACCTGCGGCCAGTGGGGTCTTATGACTGAACTATGATGTTCAGGTGACGTCAAAATAAGGGGCAGACCGTATCCAGGCATGTCGAGCACGTTCAACTTTTGCCTCTAAATTCTGCCGGCTGCCAGGAAATGTACGATCTGGGATGGCAGGCGTCAGCACCGGCGCAACAAGTTCTGCTTGGCGGAGTACCTACCTGACCTCGGAAATCAATCCAGTCGAAATATGCGAACTAAATTTATATGCAAACATATTTTTAGAGAGACTTCTCTCTGGTTAAATGGAAACAACAAGATGTTTAGGTTTTCGATTCGCAATGAGAAATGAGCTTCAAGTCATGCCATTTCTTCAGATTTTTTTTCCTATCGAAATCAAAATTCGAAGCGAAACCCCTATCAGCTACACGCTCTCCCATGACCATGACATCATTCGACAATAATACAGCTATCAGTGTCCAACAGGACTCAATGTTTCCAGTTGATGTTTTTCGTGATGTCATTCCTCAGAATCTCCTATGTTATGACAGGAGAAAACTATGAAGCGTTGTATTGTTACGTTCAACAGGACGCCATTGATACTTTACCGTGCTTCGTTTTGCTGTTTTTTTGCGATTTATTGTCGGGCTGTGGAGTGTGGAGTGGAGTGTGGAGTGGAGTGTGGAGTGGAGTGTGGAGTGGAGTGTGGAGTGGAGTGTGGAGTAGAGTTTGGAGTGGAGTGTGGAGTGGAGTGTGGAGTGGAGTGTGGAGTGGAGTGTGGAGTGGAGTTTGGAGTGGAGTGTGGAGTGGAGTGTGGTGTGAAGTGGAATGTGGAGTGGAGTGTGGAGTGGAGTGTGGAGTGGAGTGTGGAGTGGAGTGTGGAGTGGAGTGTGGAGTGGAGTGTGGAGTGGAGTGTGGAGTGGAGTGTGGAGTGGAGTGTGGAGTGGAGTGTGGAGTGGAGTGGAGTGTGGAGTGGAGTGTGGTGTGGAGTGGAGTGGGGAGTGGAGTGTGGAGTGTGGAGTGTGAAGTGGAGTGTGGAGTGTGGAGTGGAGTGTGGAGTGGAGTGTGGAGTGAAGTGTGGAGTGGAGTGTGGAGTGGAGTGTGGAGTGGAGTGTGGAGTGGAGTGTGGAGTGGAGTTTGGAGTGGAGTGTGGAGTGGAGTGTGGAGTGGAGTGTGGAGTGGAGTGTGGAGTGGAGTGTGGAGTGGAGTGTGGAGTAGAGTGTGGAGTGGAGTGTGGAGTGGAGTTTGGAGTGGAGTGTGGAGTGGAGTGTGGAGTGGAGTGTGGAGTGGAGTGTGGAGTGGAGTGTGGAGTGGATTGTGGAGTGGAGTGTGGAGTGGAGTGTGGAGTGGAGTGTGGAGTGGAGTGTGAAGTGGAGTGTGGAGTGGAGTGTGGAGTGGAGTGTGGAGTGGAGTGTGGAGTGGAGTGTGGAGTGGAGTGTGGAGTGGAGTGTGGAGTGGAGTGTGGAGTGGAGTGTGGAGTGTGGAGTGGAGTGTGCAGTGGAGTGTGCAGTGGAGTGTGCAGTGGAGTGTGGAGTAGAGTGTGCAGTGGAGTGTGGAGTGGAGTGTGGAGTGGCACGCTGCCGCTGATGGCTGAGCTCGGCGCGGTGGTTTTCAGTGAGAACCTCTGTTAGTTCCCCGGCAGCACATGCATTCGGTGGCCGTGCCCCTGAAATAGATGGAGCGCTGTCGAGGGGAGCGTCTCTCGCCCCCTGTCCCCGTCCCCGGCGCTCCCCTGTGCCGCCGGCGCGGCGCTGTCTGCAGTGGCGCGCCGGTGACAGAGTGTTTGTTGCATTCCTCCGTCCGCAGGGCGGCGAATTAGCGATGACCGTGTCAGGGGCTCAGGGGCCACTTCCGGCCGAGGGGAGGGGGGGGGGGGGGTGTTCCTGCACCCGGACGACAACAGCAGCGAACGGTGGCCGCCGCGGCGCCCCGTGTTGTTACAGGAGCTTAATTAGAACAGGGCATGGCGGAGAAAATTAAAGTGCGATCATCTGGGTGGTGTTTTTGCTCGGATAACGAGGACACACATGTGCACGTCAGAGCACACCACTTGGCATGACGGAACGACCAGCCCCCGGATAAAAACGGAGACACTCTGTCATGCGGGTACCGCGCTCAAGGTCGTACACGTGCAGTGCGGCGGACGGCTGCGTGTGATTGGGAGTGCTAACTGAGAGCATAGGCGTAGGAACAAGGGGAGGGGCGGGGGGGGGGGGGGGGGGGGGGGCATTGCCCGCTCACTTTTCGGTCAAATGTTTTGCTAAAATATTGTATTTTGCTTGGCGAGAAAAATTGTGTATGGCAAAAGGTTGACCGAGACGAGAAGAGCCCAAATCCGCAAAGAAATCTTCCCTTGGGTTTATCTCAAGACTAGATCAAAATTTAACTACCCCCCCACACACACATTTTTCGTGACGTTCCTACATCACTGACTGAGAGAGAGGCTCTTGTTCTGACTCGTAAAAGGATATTGATGTCGACTTGATTTCGCGAAAAGAAGCAAGCGCGATACCATTTTGCCAACCATTTCGCGTATTTTATTCCTACGGCTATCAAAATCGGAACACATGCGACATGATGATTGGTGGTTAATTAAACACATATTAATTAAACACATGCGACATGATGATTAATCCTTCATAACATGTACAAAGCATCGTTTAGAGAACTAAGAGTGGCCAAACGGCGAGCTCTTCGTGAATTCGTTGGATGTTGTTTTACGGCGCATGACGGGGTTTTTAACGAAAATATCACCCATAAACAGTATGTATTTTCACGAAAGATTATGGTGCGAAACTTTTTGAAACTTTGTAAAATGTTTTGAAACATTTCGACGATACATTCCTTAACTACACTACTTTTACATGCGATTTTTTGCTGGAAATTTCCCTCAGAATTGTGTAATATATTGGTAAGAATATAATGACAAAATTGCTGTTTGGTGGTAATTAGTAAGATAAGTATTGATAGGTCAGTTGTGATCTCCATTGACTGAAACTTTTAAAACTTCAGAATGATTCAGAAAGATTCTGTGGCGTGTGACGCTATTGGACGCAATAGACTCGCCACCGCAGCCCAATCCGGCGGCCGGGCTGTGCGGCTTGGCTTTGTCCATGTGCGTGGGGCACGATGGACGGAAGCGGCGGCGAATCGATGCTGGCACATCCAGGGCCTCCTCTAACATGTTAACTGGGGGCTGCGCTGCCCCCCCCCCCATTTAAGCCACCAGCCAGGGGTGTTAAAAAGTGCGAACTTACTATATATCATGTTCAGTATGCGAAATTCTTCTGCACGCGGCGATGATGGAATTTGCATTCGCGTCTTGAAACTTGCATTCAATACCATTGGCCATGTACTGCTCCATATCATTAACCTTTGCATCACCACCTCCGACATCCCCGTCCTCTGGCAACACTCAATCGTCCACCCGATTTACAAGTCGGGCGATCCCTCTGACCCCTCAAACTTCCGTCCCATTTCTATACTTCCGGTTATTTCCAAAATAGTTGAGCGGGCGGTCCAACGTCAGCTCTACTACTACCTATCCGCTAACCACCTACTCTCACCCACCCAGCACGGGTTTCGCCCGCGGCATTCCACTGAGACGGCTCTCACCTGCATTTCTGATGAAATATTTTTGGCTTTTGACACTGGCAAAATTTCACTTCTTTGTCTCATAGATTTAAGTAAATGTTTTGATGTCATTGACCACGACAAACTTCTCTTCAAGCTCCAGACTCTCGGCATTAATACTACTTGGTTTCAAAACTATTTAAATGGTCATACCCAGAGTGTTAGCTATACCGGCTCAGACGGAAAATTCCAAATTTCTTGCCCTCGAGCTATCAATCAGGGAGTATTCCAAGGTTCGTCCCTCGGCCCTATCCTCTTTTGCGCTTTTGCCAATGACCTGAGTCTCCATGTAGCCGATGCATTCGTAGTGCAGTACGCTGACGACACTCAGGTCTTAGTCTCAGAACCCAAATCTTGCCTGCCAGCGCTTATCGCTCGCATGGAATCTGCTCTATCTTCTCTTGGCGGCTATTTTCACAGCAACGGCCTCAAAGTTAACGTAACCAAGTTCGAGCTTCTCACACTCGGAACCCGACAAAATTTGCGCTCACTTCCGTCCTTTACGGTTAACTTCCGCGGTACTTCCCTGACCCCCACTACTCAAGTAAAAAACCTTGGAGTTATCTTTGATCAGCATCTTTCGTGGGACCCTCATGTGACTGCCGTCTCACGTAAATGCTGCGGCATCCTGACTGGCCTGTCCCACCTCAGACACTACCTTCCACCCGAAACCCTCCCGGAAATCGTCAACGCCCTCGTGATCTCCCACATCCGATACTGTCTGGTTGTTTACGGCAACGGCTCCGCCAAAAATCACCTTCGCATCGAGAAGGTTTTTTATTTTTGCGGCTCGAGTCATCTCGGGAAAACGTAAATATGACCACGTATCGGGTGTGCGTGATTCACTTCGGTGGCTTGACGCTCCTAGTCTCTCCCACTATCAAACCCTGTGCCTGCTCCAGAAAATCCGTAGTACCGGCCAGCCGGAATCACTCGCAGACCTGTTTACTGCCAATCGTGAACGGCCCGATCGCGGTAGGTGTACTAGGCAGGACGATCAGCTGTTTGTGCCTGGGGCGCGTACTGAGGCCGGGAAAAGGAGATTCGGGTATCGAGCCGCCCACATGATGAACTCACTGCCTCCGGATTTCCCTACGATGTCTGTGGGACGGTTTAGGAGGGCGCTCAAGGTCGAGCTGCTCACATCGAACCATGTTACCTGATCTGACTGTGATGAATGTCGTACGCTGTGCTGTGTGTCATGTGTCATGTCTAGATTAGTTCATTTTAAAAGAGTGATTTATTTTTATCCGTTTGTTCGCCCTATTTACAACTGACTGAAAACCGTAATAGCCACTGTTTTTGTGGATGGTTTGCATTTGGTACAATACAATACAATACAATATATAGTGGGCGCCAAAATATTCCCTGCAAGAACTTACTCCGGGGCCGAAAATGTCCCAATTTAACTATTTGTTTTGCTCTGTGGTCATCAATTATGTAAAGAGTAATGTACAACTACACATACTTTTCAAATTAGCTGCCAAGTTGCTTTATTATTATTGCTAGTTGTGAACCCCAAATACCACCACCCCCAACCTTCGGCCGATATATTTTTTCTGGGATAGAAATCATTATCGCCAAAAATACGTGTCCTGAAATGTCTAACGTTCTGGGCCGCGATCGTGGCGTGGGCCACTTCCATTGCTTTAACATAGGGGCCGCGAACCGCCGGCCAGAATTTTAAGAACGGCCCCCGTCTGCCTTGGGAAATACCTCACGAAATTATCCGCCCCCTTGCGAAATATGAGAGATTGTTTTGGTCGTTTGAGGTTTACCAAAGGTATTTCAAGATTCTGATGGAAACGCCACCACAAGCAAGGGTGGCGTTACCATCAGACTGTGTGAATAGCTTGCAGGCCGTTGTCATCCCAATGCCTATAAGCTGTTCAATAAATTCCCCCAGTGACGTCACCGGTAAATTACTTTTTGGATCCCTGTGAGTTTCCTTGTCATTAATATGAGACTTGATACTGTCTAACATACATTATTCATGATGTACTTTACATGTATGTCACTTGCAAAGTAGTGTGTCATATATTTACCTTGCTATGTTGGATATAAGTATGCCATCGGTGACGTCATGGCAAATACTGCGCAACACGGACGGTTCTACCTTAAATGTATGGCCTTGATTAGCTTGAAGTTGGACTTGTTTGACTATTCGATTCCATTTTTTTTTTTGCTTTGGTTTTAAAACATGGATATTTGGGGATTAATGAAGAGTCAGAATATAGGAAGATGGATAATCCTGTGTTGGTACTCACTCATTGGTAGGTACTTGCCCAAAATTATTTTGTTTTAGTAAAATTTTCCACTGTTGAATGAAAGCTTTTAAAAATAATTAGGACACAATTATGCAAATTGAAGTATAGAACTTGTACCTATATTCATTACTCATTGATATTAGGTAATGTGGAAATAGCATTTGGCATGTATGATGTGCTGTACAGTCAACAACTGTTGTAACCCCGGACACACCTAACCTCAAACTTTTCATGCTATCAGAATGTAAACAATACAGACACACTAAAGCACTGTGCGTCAGTATTGTCTGCACTCTGATAGCATGAAAAGTCTGAGGTTAGGACGTGTCCAAAGATTGGACTTTTACCCCATCATGTGATATATAATCATAATAGGGAAAGTGATGCTATGTGTCAAAGCAATCACTTTGTTATGTGGTTAGTATTTCTGTTTATATTGATCATCTGTAAGTAATCTGAATATTGCTTGACCAACTATAGGTAACCCCAGGCCCCCAGGCTTGAGCAAAGCTGAATTCCCAGAGGTGTACAAGAATTACGGAGGGTGCCCACCATTGGCCAAGATTTATCAACCCAAAGTCTGAGCATGTATACAATATTTTATTTGAACATTAGTGTCCTGAAAAGTGTCATGCTTAGATTATTACACGCAAAAAGGTTCAAAACTGACTGTTCAATTATTTGTATTTGACTATGAAAATACTGGTTAACTACATGCCAAAATACCAGACTCATACTATTGGTGTTCAGGTGGTCTCACCTGACTGGATATTACACATTTACTTACCCTATGTGTTTTCAGCAAACTATCACTGCACATGACATGCCCTATTGTTAACAGAATCAGAAAATCTTGAGCCCATAAATTCATCAGTTCAGTGTTCTGTGTTTGAACAATGAGTATATACCTATACATTTTATTGCACGCTTTGCCATGACAAATATTGAATTTCATATAAATAAGAGGGATGAGAGGTCATCCTATGACCACCTGCATTGTTGAATGTTCTTCCTTTCAAAACGTGAATGTTCTCTTGGCCACTACGTTTCAGCCTGCAGTATATGAAGATGTTATCCATTTATTCCATTGTTTTTATAACAGGTATCATTGTCCTTTCTAGCTCCCTTTTTAACAGGTATCATTGTCGTTTTCTAGTTCCCTTTTAACAGGTATCATTGTCCTTTTGTATTATCTAACTGATTCCAGCTTTCAAAATTAGGTGACATTGTAGGTACAAGGTGCTCACTGCTCATTGTTCATCAGTTGCTCATGGCTAAATAATTTTAAAGTGGCACAGTGAAACTAATTTCAACAATTGCTGCTGTAATGCAATCATGCACAGTATGGTACTGTCCAATTGTATGACTTGGGCAGTTTTGTGCACTTGGATCACCGCTCAAATGTCGACATGATCTAACACCAGCCACTGGCGGATCCAGGGAGGGGGTGGCAGGGGCAACCCCCCCCCCCTCATGGCGATGCAAAATGGGTACTGACTGCGAAATATAACGTTTTGCGAACAACAAAAATCGTATTTTTTTTCATCGTTCGTGTTTCCTCCATTTTTTAGCATTTTGGTAGCAGGAGGGAAAATGGTGCGTGCATATTTGGAAATGACGAGTACAAAATCCAGAACCATCATACTTAAGTAGCCATAAGTCAGCCAAAACTAAAGATATTGCTTTAAAATTCGGTTTGGGTATTGTCTATACTTCGTTCTCCAATATATATTCCGGTTTTTCAATATGTTCGGAAATTTTGATTTTGTGGATTTTTTTCTCCAAATGCTTTATTTTTCATAAAATCATATAAAATATAAAATCATATGAAAAAGCCGGAATATATATTGGAGAACTAAGTATGGACGATGCCCAAACCAAATGTCAAAGCAATATCTTGAGTGTTGACTTACTTATGGCTCCCTAACAGACAATCAATGATTCATATTTGTCATGAGTTGATTCACAGTGATTCACGGACCATAATGAATGATTCAATCATGATTCAATCACTCAACATTACCATAATGAATCAATCAATCATGATTCAATCATTCAACATTAACACTAGTCATGGTGAGTCGATTCACAGTGACACACGGCTAATATGAGTGGCTCATGAATTATTAATTCACAACGACTCGCAATGTGGATAACTATCCTTAATGCCAGACAGCTCTCTTTGCAGTTTGCAGTCAGTCAAAACCCATGCCGAAATTTCAATCACGTCATTGAATGTTATTTAATTATGAAAATAGTTAGGTTAGTTAGATAAAAGCAGCGGGCGGCCGTGGGCGAAAGTGGCGCGACGGCAAAGAGGTCACGACGCCAATTGCAGGACATTTGCTAAAATGGGAAATAGGTTGTTTATTTTGATTATAAAATGAGATTTATAATATTTATTATAATTTCAAATTCCAAGTTCCAAAAGCATTAATGACATTACGCTTCGTTTTTTTAAGCGAACAGAACATTTAGTTTGATTTTGCATTAGGTATTATTTTTTATAAAGCATGATGTGGAATAAAGCGGCGCAGATGCGACAGTGATATTTGGGAGTTGCGACATGCGGAGGTCATGCAAATGTTTGTTTATGATTTAGTTTTAGATATGGTATAGCCTGGAAATTAGGAAAAGGTGGGTACCTTTTGATAATTTTTCGTGTGAAAAGGTGTGCGTGTACTGTGTGGTTTATGAACCGAAGTATGAGTTAGTTACCTTGTCTAAGTACTTAGGTAACTACACTCACAAAATCGCTACACACGACTCGGGTGTCAACTCCTGCCACAAGGGTTAATTTGGAAATTTACTCATGCATGGGGTGTCATTGTTGATGCTTCGCTATCTACACCCATGTCAGACACCTGTGTGGTGTGTCAGCGCCGACCACCACCGCATCGTGTGTTCGATACCCACAGATCAGGTGTTAACGGACACTTGCCCGCCGTGTTGATGTCAAATACAGCCGCGTCGTGTGTCTGCTCGCCGCCAGCTGAGGTGTCCATCTACACAACCAACCTACACCCGGCTGGTGTGTAGTTGTAATACCTGCGTCGTGTGTCTGCTTGCCGCCAGCTAAGGTGTTCATCTACACCACCAACCTACACCTGTCTGGTGTGTCTATCCCGTAGTTGCAGCACCTGCGGCGTGTGTCTGTTCACCGCAGGCTCATGTTTTCATATTACCTCCTAGTTACTCCCGGCTGAGGTGTCGATGCAGTCGGCGCGCGCATGATCATGTCAATATTTGTTCTTCAAATCGCTGCGGCCGCGCGCCAGTGTGAGCGGGGCGTCGAGCCGTTGTCAGTGTTAAAGTACGGGTCATAGAACGGATAGGCCGGTCTAAGTATTGATATAAGTACTGTGGGATAGGCTGCCCCCCACATTTGCGTCACCACCAGCCATCTGGTGAGAGTTTGCATAAGTGCAGGGGCGTAGCCAGGATTTCGGCCAGGGGGGGGGGGGGGGGGGGCAAACGGGATCAGAGGGGCCCTCGTAGCCAATTGGGGGCCCACACACTGGCGGATCTAGGGTTCGAGTTTGGGGGTAAAAATTTATATCCCATCAAACCCATCAAACCGCCTGAAATCAGCACAAAATGTACACATTTCCTGATAAGAAAATCTAAGCAATTTTATCTAAGGAAATTTGTTTTCAATCAGCTATCAATGCATAAGCAAGCGAAATCCGACGAGTTTTCAGAAATGTGTGAGACTTTTTGGGATTCCCCCCTAAAAAACTTGGCAGATCCAGGGGAAAAGGGCCATAGCAGCCGTCAAACCGCCTGAAATCAGCACAAAATGTACACATTTCCTGATAAGAAAATCTAAGCAACTTTATCTAAGAAAAGTTTGTTTTAAATCAGCTATCAATGCATAAGCAAGCAAAATCTGATGAGTTTTCAGAAATGTGAGACTTTGGGGCTCCCCCTAGAAAAAAACTTCCGTGCCCCCCCCCCCCCCCCCCCACCACCACCCATCCCAAACGTCTTCTTCCAAACGTCCAGACCCCAATACATTTTGTCCTAACGTCACAATAACTTCACGCGCATCCACATGAGGGCTTGCGCTGTTATTGTAGCTCGTTGGCTATGCTACCAAATGCTGCCATATTTAGGGAAATAGGAGGTCGGACAGATCATTTTGTAACCAACGCTTAAAAGTCGATTACATTGACTCGGTAGGCCTGAGGCAGGCACGTAGCCAAGGGGGGCGGGGGAGGCTACCCGCCCCCCCCCCGCCCTGGAGGCCCGGCGGGCCCTTTTCGGGCGCGCACCGAAAAGGGCCGACGAGACCACGCTCATGGACTACGCGAAGCGTGGTCTTTAAGAGTTTAGAGCATTTCAGAGGTTCTTTAGGGGCACCAGGGCCCTTTCTGAAAGACCACGAGGGCCCTTGGACGTTCAGCAGAGCCCTGTACATGTCAGAAGGGCCCCTGTACAAGCCGAAAGGGCCCCTGAGCGGGTCAAAGGGCCCCTGAACACGTCGAATGAGCACCGAGCCAGCACAGAGGGACCCCTGAGAAGGGCGGAGAGGCCCCTGAGCATGTCGGCAGGGCGACAAAGCAGCCAGTGAAGTCCCTTGCCAGGTCTTAAGGACCCCCTGAACAGGCTGGAGGGCCCCTGGACAGACCAGCACCAGAGGGCCTCTGGGAAGTTAAAAGGGTCCCTGTGCATGTCAGAGGGGCCCCTGACCAGACCAAAAGGGCCCCTGAACATGCCGAATGGGCTCCTAGTCAGCACGGAGGGGCCCCAGGGCAGGTCGAAGGGCCCTCTGAGCATGTTGACAAGGCGACAAAACAGAAAGCGCAGTCTCTTGCCAGGTTGGAAGGGCCCCTTAGAAGGCTGGAGGGTTCCTGGGCAGACCAGAGGGCCCTTGGGAAGTTCAAAGGGCCCCTGTGCATGTCAAAGGGGCCCCTGACCAGACCGAAAGGGTCCCTGAGCAGGTCAGATGGCCCCTGATTACGTCGAATGGGCCTCTGGCCAGCACAGAAGGACCCCTAGGCAGGTCGGAGAGGCCCCTGAGGATGTCGGCAGGGTGAAAAAGCAGCCAGTGCAGTCCCTGGCCAGCTCGGAAGGGCCCCTGAGCAGGCTGGAGGGCCCCTGGACAGACCAGAGGGCCCTGGACAGACCAGAGGGCCCCTGGACAGATCAGAGGGCCCCTGGAAAGTTGAACCTCACAAAATAAAGTGGCCGAAATCCGTAGAGTTTTTCTTCTTTTTTTTCTTCTTTTTTTCTCTTTTTTTTTTTTGGGGGGGGGGGGGGAAGGGGCCCTTTCGCTCGGGAAGGGGCCCTTTCGAGGCGCCGCCCCCCACCCCCTGGACGAAATTATGGCTACGTGCCTGGCCTGAGGGGCCCTCGAAATGCCTGAGGGGGCCCTCGAAATGTCTGAGGGGCCCTCGAAAGGAATTGGAGGCCCTGGGAAGGCCTGAGGGGCCCTCGAAATAAATACCAGCTCTTAAATGCTGTTATTTATTCGTG
>JAXIVJ010013873.1:7500-35992 GCA_036785665.1 Chirona hameri | reverse complement strand
TGCCAAACATATGCGACGCCGAACGAGGCGCCCGTTCAGGAAAACAGCTGCCCCAGATCGATCTGTTAATGACCCGGGCCACCAGCCGGGTAAGAGGCGAGCGACCACCTCGCACCGAGCCGTTCAAAACATCCGCTGAAGTTACAGTGTCTAAGTGCATCTAAAGCGGGCCGCGCACTGCGCCATCGGCGCGCGATATCATTACGAAATTCCTCGGTTCCGCGGTGTTCAGCACAGACAAAGCTCGTCCGGACCAGTTTGTTTCCCTCCATTACGCGGAGTCGACGCGCGCCGAGTGCGACCGCCTTAAGTGGGCGTTGTTGATATTGCGACGATGTTATATTTTGCACTAGCAATAACCGTATAACGTTTTATGGCTTGCGTATAGGACTATTATTTTCCTCCTGATGCCTATACCGCTAAGAGACGAAAACAACCTTTGTGTGAGACGGTAAATTTGACATTGCTTAAGAAAGAATCGTAGGTATTTATAGTTCAAATATATAGTAGTTACCTCTACGTTATATTATCAAGCAGAACCAGACAAAATGCGTTTGGTATTCTTTTTAAGTATCTTCCTTTAACCCGCGCGGCGCTGGGGGGGGGGGGGTAAATTTTACCCCGCCCTCCCTCCCGGATTTTCTCAAAAACTTGAAAACTGTGAAAGACATCACAGTGAAACTTACGGTACCTTATGATGCATCAATTGTACGTCTTCTGCCAAAATTGTGTTAGAATTCGTGGATCATTGTGGCAGATAATGACGTTTTAGTGACTCATGTCATATCATTTTTGGTGAGAAAAAAAAGCATTAAATGTTTGACAAATCGTAGAAAATAGCGTGTTGATGAAATTCGAAAATATAAGGCGTCAAAAGAAAGAAATAACATTGTCTTTAAAATGGCTATCTCGGATTTTCCGAATTTTGGGTTTTTCACCCCCAAAATGCAAAACAAAAATATTTTTGGAAGAATTTCCACCAAGTTTTTTTTGAAGATTTTCAAAAAACCGGAAGACATATTAGAGAACTGAGTATGAACGATGCTGAAACCAAATTTAAAAGCAATATCTTTATTTTTGGCTGACTTATAGCTCTCGAAGTATAAATAACCCATGACGTTTTTCCCCCCTCGTTTTTTGGCTTTACTGATCAGATACAGACAAATAAATGCCACCACTGTGTTTCTAAGACCAAACTAGTCTAGAAACATGCAATGTTTATTTAGATTAATCAATTTAAAAGATTGTCCTTATTGTGACCTGACCTTGACCTGAGGGCCATGGTATGGGGTCAGGCTGTGAAAATGGCTGCTTCTATCGAATTATACGTGTAAAATAACCCATACAACATGTGTCGCATGACTTGTGTAGACCTGTGACCTTTTGTGACCTGACCTTGACCTTGACCTTTGCTTACAATTTCACTTTTACTTATGCAGGAGATGAATTATACATTTGGGAGCACGTTGTGAGATAATAGTTGTAATATAAGGCTTTGGATGGAAAGTATAGCCCAAAAACCCAAATACTTACATTTTGACACTTGACCTGGCCGTGACATGACATGTGACCTTATTTTAAGAATTTCGGGTATGCGTTAGATTCTTCTCACTGAGAGCTTTCGATCGCCGCCTTGCGCGTCTCGTTGCGGTTATTGGTTCAGAAGATACGAGGGGGGGTAAAATTTACCCCACAGCACCGGGCGTTCGGATGGAGACCCCAGCGCCGCGCGGGTTAACATTGGCGACCTCAGCGCCGCGCGGGTTAACGGACAGCTTCCGGTAGTTCGTTAAAGTCTCATTTTTTCCTATAAAACCCCGGCGTCTAAAATGTGGTCAAAGTTAGCCAAGTAGACAAACAGCAAAAACAGTATTTTACAGCTTGTGACCAGTTCAGCGAAATATAGTTTGACCAGTTCAGCGAAATATAGTTTGACTGCAGTTAGGTTTGTAGTGTTCCTATTGATTTTATTTGCAGAGCAGTCGCTTTATTTCTACCGCATTTGATAGCTCATCAATACAATCCGGCCGACACAGTCGCGACACACAGTTTCCCTTGTTCGTTTTGTCATAAATTATCTTCACTTCCGCGCTGCGAAGTATTTCAGAGACGCTTTGACCGCTCGGTGACGGCTGGTTACACTGGTCACCCACTCCCTCCCCTCCCTTCCTTCGCACGCACGCACGCACGCACGCACGCACGCACGCACGCACGCACACACAAACGCGAGTCACAAACCCGTCACACACGCACACAAACGCCAGTCACAAGCCCGTCACGTGCTAGTCGGTGATGACTGGAACACCATCTGTGTCAGGACGGTGATTGCGGCGTGGGCGACGCATGGGCGCCGAGAGTGGCGCGGCGGCGATTTGGGCGCGGCTCGGGAAGGTGATATGTATGCAGCGGTCGCTGGCAGCGGTTCAGGTAACGACGTTCAGCGGGTCGAGATAAGGGAATCCATCACGGCGCGCTCCGCAGGCCAGCCAGGCTAATGGCGCCAGCGGCGGCCGCCCCGAGCCGCGAGATCATCTCTGGTCCCGGTCCGACGGCCACGAGCAAAAGAATCACCCCGACCTGGTATCCGACAACCCCGAACCACGAGATCACCCCGGCCCCGGATCTGACAACACAGGACCACGAGATCATCCTGGCCCCGTATCTGACAACCCCGAACTACGAGATCACCCCGGCCCCGTATCCGTCAACACCGAACCACGAGATCCCCCCGGCCCCGTATCCGACAACCCCGAGCCACGAGATCATCCATGTATCCGATGATCCCGAACCACGGGATCGTCTTTGTCCCCTCTCCTACCCCGCCTCCAGCACGTCTCCGGCCGCTTTAAATCTCTGGTACCACCTCTGACCCCGTCTCCGGCGGTCTAAAGCAGTGGTTCTCAGCGTTATGGGTATGGATATCCCTTTCGATGACCAAAATGACTCCTTACCCCCTCACCCATCGCGCAGACCGCATTTGTCGGCTTCAAGCTATGCGGTACAGTACAACTTCAGGCGTTTACTACTACTGCCATCTAGTGACAGGCATATAAGTAGACATCGTTGCCATCCCCGTGGTCGAAGGGATATCACGGGCTCATAGAGGGAAATCACGGGCTCATAACCCGTTGGCGCCGTGCTTCAGCCCCGATAGAGGAGATATGTGGTGGCCTGATGTGTACTGGTGAGGTCAAGGGGCAGTTGGATGGAACAAGGGTCAACCTGACACGGGGTGACGGTGTCGCAGCGTTTGCGGCACATGTAAGATCTCCCCGTGTTCCTGTTTGGCTAAATGGCCGAGGCAAAATTATATGTTGAAATGGTATCGCATCACTGGGTGGTACTTAGGTGCATGATACACGCATAAGCTCAGCTTAGCATTGTTCTTTGAACCCAATGTCTCCCACGCAAACCATTCGGTTACATTTATAAATTAGCATAATGTTTCTGCTCTTAATTTAAAGCAGTGTTCCCAGCGTATTAATTTGATTACGTGTTAATTACGTGCTTACGTGTTATAACACGCAATCACGTAATTAACACGTAATTTATTCGTTGTTGTTTGCGATAATATGACGATGGATGACAGTGAAACAGAAACTGACACGCGCATTATGTGCAATCATCAAACGAATCAACTAGTCTCTCATTTAGCTGCCCAATCGCCATTACCCACCAAATGCTCTTTTCCCCAAGTGGGGTAATTACCTCTTATTTGAGAGTCACTGGTCTAAAGCCACGAGATCGTCTCTGGCCCAGTTTCAACCCCGTCTCCGGCCACGTCCCCTGCTCTGTCCCTGGCGACCTCGAGCCACGAGCTCGTCTCCGGTCCCGTCTCCGGTCCCGTCTCCGGTCCCGTCTCCGGTCCCGTCTCCGGTCCCGTCTCCGGTCCCGTCTCCGGTCCCGTCTCCGGTCCCGTCTCCGGTCCCGTCTCCGGTCCCGTCTTCGGTCCCGTCTCCGGCCCCGTCTCCGGCCCCGTCTCCGGTCCCGTCTCCGGTCCCGTCTCCGGTCCCGTCTCCGGTCCCGTCTCCGGCCCCGTCTCCGGTCCCGTCTCCGGCCCCGTCTCCGGTCCCGTCTCCGGTCCCGTCTCCGGTCCCGTCTCCGGTCCCGTCTCCGGTCCCGTCTCCGGCCCCGTCTCCGGTCCCGTCTCCGAACCCGTCTCCGGCGGCGAATCTGCCGCGGCCCGCGCCGCAAGCATCACAACTGGCACGCGCGGCGGCTGATACCGGCCGCAGCATCCAATCAGGTCAATCGGCGCAGAGCACACGAAATTAGCGCACTAACGTTCATAATTACTCACCAATCAGGGCCCGATGCCGAAGGAAGGATGGATCGTTCCTACGCTGGTGCCGTGCATTATCGCACACCGTCCACGTCGGTGTGTGATGGCCGGTTTCTGCGACGAAGAGTGAATAAGTAACAGTGACGCCTTGTGTTCCTCATTGTTGAACATGGAACACAAGGAACACATTTTCAGTCTCCGACGTCGCAGGGAAGTGCCCCATAACTCTCCCAGTGCTAAACTGGCAATCGGACACCACTTAAATTAGCAAACTTCGAAATCAGACATGATCTCGGCTTCAGGTTGTTAAAACTGTTGTAACGAGTTCTGGCAAACTTATAAATGTCGCAATCATACTTGCATTTCTCTTAGGTTTGGGGACGACAGTTACAGAAACAAAACGCGGTGTTACATATGGTATTCATAATCAGTTATAGACTTCTCCCGGACAATAGCTTGTAGCTACTCGTACTCCAATTAACAAAGTACGAAAACAAAACTCCCATGGAAATGGTAGTCGATATCGGCATAATTGAAGAACAGTTTCTTAGCACTCATAAATATTTTAATTCATACCAGCAAACGCAAAGCACATATTTTCTTCCGGAGTTCCGGTTCGGATGGGGACACGTACCTATCTATTTTGTTTTATACCATCTATTATATCTTGTATACCATCTATCTATTATATTTCTTAACCCTATTTGTAACAGGGGGCGGATTCCGCCCCCCCCCCCTCATGTTTTTCGCAGATATTTCTAGAACGGCTGGGAGCAGGCCCATGAAATTTTGGGACTTTTCATAGAATTGAATATTGCATCTGGAGTCAAAATTTTGAGTTCTTAACCTGAACAGAGGCGGTTCCAGGGCACAGTTTTGGGTGGGTTCGGAGGCGACATTTGGCGATAATTCGGAAATGCGATCTTCACGGTTTCTTCCTAACTGCCCCAAGTATAAAGGGGTTACATAGGTTTACGGTGATTGCAACAAGTGCAAATTAGTTGATGTTAATGAAATATCATAAAAATTGCATGGCAGAGGCGGTTTCAGGGGCTTGAAGAAGGGGGGTTTCCAGGAAGTATTCAATGTTTGGCGGGAAGCCAATATAGCAATGTAAGGGGCATTTATAGCTATCAAGATGTAAAAGATAGCTTCTGCTTCCATTATTTGCATAATTTATTACATATAGAGTTTCAGGGGCGTGTTCAGGCACATAAAAAGGGGGGTGACTGGCATGGTGATGACGATATGCCAGCGATAACGGCGCAATAGATGGTTACCTTATAATGATATATGCACATATGAGGCCAGAAAAGGGAATAAAGTATTTTTTGCAGAGGCGCGCTCAGGAATGGAAGAAAGGGGGTCATATTATTGCGAGGAAACTAAGAGGCATGGGCGTACAATGACATAATATACTGCTGTTTTCGGATGAAAAACGCACCACAAGGTACTCTACGAACGATTATAAGATAATAGGCGAGTCCAGGTAGGGTGAAAAAGGGGTAAGCAATGTTAATTGAAGTTGTAAGTGAAATAGTCACTGTTGACTAGTTAGTATCATAATAGCGGATAATATACTTATAAAAAGGTCTTACGCCGCCCAAGTTTGTATCCTGGATACGCCTATGATGAATTACAACATGCAAAAAGGAACTATCTACGATCAGCAACATATTTATAGTGCTGGGTAGCAACTTGTCTGCGGTTAATATTGTTTTCCAATTTGACCTCCCTTTTTCACTAACCTGGTACCGCCTATGGGGAAAAAAATAGTATTTATAACTGTTTTGTCTAATGTCACAATCACATACCATTTCATTTATAAAAAAACAAAACATCAAAAATGTATTTTATTACGCATTTACTTCACCCCCATATTGAGTGACCTGCACACGCCTATGATTTTTGGATTTTGAAACGTCACCGTCATATATCAATTTCCAATTCAATCTCTATCGATTCCTATTAGTTGTGTTAAAATCGGTTCATAAACATGACAGCTATGTTGGATCAAAAATACCACTAAAATTTGTAGTTTTTGCCCCCTGTTGCCCCCTATCAAAAATTTAGATTTGTTTTATTATTTAGAATTGTAGATCGTGTTGAGGGGAACCAAACACCGTTTCATTTTTGAAAATCGGACGGGTAAATCTCGAGATCTCCGGGGGGGCGAAATCCGCCCCCCCCCCCCTGTTACAAATAGGGGTAGCCAGGAGCCTGTTACAAATAGGGTTAAACCACTTGATAAGGTTTTCTTTGACCACTTATATTCGTAGTATGAATGAAGTGCCTCTAGAACTGTACATCACGTTTTTGGTATGCCGAGGCCATATCTAAAACACCCTACCAACCACTCAGCCCCCCCCCCCCCCAGCGTCAGTTCAGCGCTGCTTACTGGACTAATAGAGCGCTGTCTGGCGCTGGCACCGGTACGGACTGCACCGGCTCCAGGCCCAGGCGGGCTCTGATTTATGGTCATAAATCGCAGTGTTCCTTAATTCCCGCGGCGCGCTGTTACCCTGGGCTCACTGACCGGTCATTATCGCCAGGCTGGCAGACTTCACACACTGTTGAAACTTCCACGGCTCACTTTGTATTCCCAGAGCAGTAAACAAGGCGATCATTGAATAGGGATGTAATCACAATAAAACGAGTTTGTGCCGGTCTGAAAGGGTAGAAAATGATTGAACATTCAACCAATCGTTTTACACTCTAGTATCCAATTGTGTATTGAACATATGGTAGGATAATATTTTCAACGCTGCAACCCAGGAATAAGTCGTCAGAAACGTCTTTCCCTCTCTCCAAGCGACACGTTTTCCGGTTTTAAATAATCGAACATGAGATGAAAGAAGTAGACTTAAGGTCTTAATAGCCTCCAAGAGCAGTCCACAGTGCAAATACACTATTTGTTTTGTTTTTATTCGGATCAATAATTATGCCACACTCCAAGTATGTATATAAGTACATACTATATATCTGGCAGTCAGCCTGAGAGCTGAACACGTTAGCCGCCTGGTAAAGACAGACAGGAAAACCGGCTGCTGAGTGGCAACGGAATTCAATTCTGAAACCAGATTAGAAGCTGAAGAGCTACTATTACTATACAAAAGGTCAGGTCAAAAGTCAAATTTAGGTCATGGAAGTTCATCGGGTGCAATACATAGTCCGATTATATATCTGTGCTATGGTGGCAACTGCACCTTCCTAGAACAATTTGTTGCCAATATATGCACTTTTGAATTATAAAATGCCGGCAAAACCGTGCGATTTAAGATGACCCGTAACTCTGACCTCAGAGGTCGAATGAAGCTAAAAGTGTGTGCATGATGATCGTTCATTGGGTACTACACGTGCCCCACATTTTATTGAAATTGAAAGGGGTCGGGGAATCTCTTGTGCGATTTGACGTGGAATGACCCTTATGCTACATCCATCCCACGTCTTTGATCAAATTGTACAAAATGATTTGTAACATCCCACACAATTGTCACATCCAAAGCAACATTTTGGCAGGACACTTTGTTGTCCATCGTCTGGCTCCTTGTATACAGCCCGACCTGTAGGATGTATACAAGGAGCTACTATACAAACTTTCAAAGTTAATTCAAAGTTTTGTCGCGATCGTGATAGTCGCGATCATGGTGTAGATATTGTTACGGCAGCACCTCACCAAATAATGTATTGTTTGTGCGTAAAATTAAAATAAAATAAAGCGGCGAATAGGTACTGAAAGCTTTCCTGGTCATGGGATATGAAACTGTGACAACATAAATTGCAAAGCCAATCACGGAACTTGCCAACAGTGACAGGAACAATATCAGGAAAATGGCCCATCGGCAACATCTCTCATATGATAAATTTCGATGAAATTAATCATAGATCCAATGACGAAGCTAGTCGAAATCCAGCGATTGAGTTCAAGGGGGCAATGGGCTGAAGTTGAGTAAATAGGAGCATGTCAAATAAATAGGGGCATCATGGGTGATGGAAGAGTCGGTGAATGTAGCGAGACTGTGGGAAGAGCGGGACCCCAAGACAAAGGTTGTGGTAAAACGTAATCTGCAAGTCAAACTGCATGCGTACAGTTATTTTTGGGTTTGACAAGGTTACTCTTGAATCTTGATAGGTAGCAAGCGTCCAGACTGAATGACCCAATCCTTGAATCAGTTTGTTCCCCAGCGGTTTGACACAACCCTGGAATGCCATCGTTTCTTCTTAAACGACGTGATAGTGCATTGATTATTGATTCTTGTGTTACTATGATATATTTAGCCGAGCATAACAACAAATGCTTATGGGTCAGATTCGTCAGATTGCACAAGAATGGGCAGTTTTGAACCCGACCCCCTTCGATTTCGATTCAATTTGGGGCACGTGAAGTACCCAATGAACGATCATCATGCACAAACTTTTAGCTCCATTCGACCTCTGAGGTCAGAGTTACGGGTCATCTTAGGTTGCAGGTTTTTGCCAACATTTTATCATTCAAAGGTGCATATATTGGCAAAAATTGTTATAGGAAGTTGCGGTTGCCGCCATTGGATAGGAAAATGAATGTCCATTGGTATGTACCTCCATAATTTCACATGACTTGCATATGACCTCTGACCCGACGAGGTCAAAGTAAAAATTTCGAGTTATTACTGTGTTTGCCTGCCCCGAAATCCACCAAAATTCAACACGAGCGTGGTTACATCATCGTCTCAAAGCATGTGCAAAGAAAGCCAGGCACTTAATATTTTAAGATAGGGGTATTTTAGTATAACTATGTCGCGCCGGCGCGGCGCGATCGCACAAGAATGGGCAGTTTTGAACCCGACCCCTTTCGATTTCGATGAAATTTGGGGCACGTGTAGTATCCAATAAACGATCATCATGCGCAAACTTTTAGCTTCATTCGACCTCTGAGGTCAGAGTTACGGATCATCTTAGGTCGCGCGTTTTTGCCTATATTGTATCATTCAAAAGTGCATATATTGGCGAAAAATTGTTTTAGGAAGTTGCGGTTGCCGCCATTGGATAGGAAAATAAATGTCCATTGCTATGTACCTCCATGATTTCACATGACCTTCACATGACCTTTGACTTGACTAGGTCAAAGCCAGAATTTCGAGTTATTACTGTGTTTGCCTACCCCGAAATCCACCAAAATTCAACAAGAGCGTGGTTACATCATCGTCTCAAAGCATGTGCAAAGAAAGCCAGGCACTTAATATTTTAAGATATGGGTATTTTAGTATAACTATGTCGCGCCGGCGCGCCAGATGATGTCAAGTCGGGGCATGTCGTCTTGAAACTGTGCAGTTACGTTGTGTGCACCACTGGTAACGTGTGCACCTATTTTGTTACCAGGTCTAATGGGGAAAATGTATTGTTAATCCTTGTTGAGAGATAATCAATTCATAGAAGATAGCCACAGGGCACGTTCAACCGGCGCGATATAGTTATACTAAACTACCCATATCTTAAAAAGTGTTTAAGTGTCCGCCATTCTTTTGCACATGCTTTGATACGATGATGTAACCACTCTCCTGTTAAATTTTGGTGCAGGCAAACATAAGAAATATTTGAATTGTTGACTTTGACCTGGTCAGGTCAAAAGTCAAATTTAGGTCATGGAAGTTCATCGGGTGCAATACATAGTCCGATTATATATCTGTGCTATGGTGGCAACTGCACCTTCCTAGAACAATTTGTTGCCAATATATGCACTTTTGAATTATAAAATGCCGGCAAAACCGTGCGACTTAAGATGACCCGTAACTCTGACCTCAGAGGTCGAATGAAGCTAAAAGTGTGTGCATGATGATCGTTCATTGGGTACTACACGTGCCCCACATTTTATTGAAATTGAAAGGGGTCGGGGAATCTCTTGTGCGATTTGACGTGGAATGACCCTTATGCTACAACATCCATCCCACGTCTTTGATCAAATTGTACAAAATGATTTGTAACATCCCACACAATTGTCACATCCAAAGCAACATTTTGGCAGGACACTTTGTTGTCCATCGTCTGGCTCCTTGTATACAGCCCGACCTGTAGGATGTAGGTGCAGTATCGCGTGTTTTCCCCGCATTGCCACATACATCAACCGCCGGTGGCACCAGCCGCTTCCTTTGTTTGTAGACCTTTGATAAGGCCGCTCAAGAGTGACCCAAGTTCAGCTGTTTTGCATTTGAATAGCGTTCGCCTTTGGAGAGCTTGCCTCGTTCCGCTCTGTGGATGTCGGGCTTCTGAAAAATCGCATCGAAAACCAGCTGGTCGCGAAAATGGTCCGAATTGAGACCGGTTCGGTAGCCAGTATCGGATATAAGAATGGAAGGTCTTCTCTCTGGCAAAACGCTGAGACGACGGCCGGAAGTGATGGACTTTGCATTGTCGCAGCTATTCAGATGCCACCACACTTGTCATTGGTGCTCCAATGGCAGCGTCCCTGTTACTAGTACTTTAATGATAACACTCAGTTAAATGATATTACAGTGATAGCACCTATATCACTAATATATATATATATATATATATATATATATATATATATATATATATATATATATATATATATATATATATATAACTATTTGTATGCTGCTGGTACTCAGGTGACGGTCAAATGTTAATGATCCTCCAATAACAGCATTGATGCCATCGGTAGTTAAATGATAACGTTGACGTCACTGGTTTATCAATACTGCTAATGACTATGTCACTCATGCACACACCAACGGCGACACGCAGCTGTCAGCGCTGAGCCAGCGAAACAGGCGGGACTTTTCAGGGCCGTTTATTGAGCTCCACTCAGTCCACGCCAGTTAGCTGGCGTCTGTGCAGCGTTCACAGCTTCAAAGGTCACCACCTTCCAGCTGCTGAAAACAGCGTCTCAGTCAACTCAACGAGCCACTGACTAGAATTGATATGTTTTGGTTTGTATGCAACGATAATAGCAGAATTCAACAAAAACCTTGGCACGGCAGAAAGCCGTACTATTTCAAGGGCACAGATTCCGTGAAACAATCACCCGGATCTGTAACCATTAATCAACCGCACCCTACCATTTAACGAACATTAAATCCATTGGATTTTACTAGCTCCCGTCAGAACAACACCGGACCACAAACTAATCGAGCCACAAACAAATAAACCACAAACAAGCTCCTCTAAATTTGAATTACAAACAGGTCCGATGTTTCTACACTGCGCAACGCTGTCTGCGGTTTGAGGTAGGCAGTTATATTTTGGAAGATGGAAAACATTTTTCGTTTAATAAGGAAGTACGTTCAGTTAAGAGCCTACACAGTACATACGCTACCATGTCTTAACACAGAGCATGGTATAACCACTGCTACCATGTCTTAACACAGAGCATGGTATAACCACTGCTACCATGTCTTAACACAGAGCATGGTATAACCACTGCTACCATGTCTTAACACAGAGCATGGTATAACCACTGCTACCATGTCTTAACACAGAGCATGGTATAACCACTGCTACCATGTCTTAACACAGAGCATGGTATAACCACTGCTACCATGTCTTAACACAGAGCATGGTATAACCACTGCTACCATGTCTTAACACAGAGCATGTATAACGATTATCATCTAATCCCTGATACGTTTGTATAAGTAACACACCGCTAATTGTTGACGTCCATCAAACAATACACTGCGATCCATTGTATGTATAATCGAACCAAAGAACTTCAGTCTCACATGACTTTTAAAAAAAACACAACATGACCCTGTTTTGACCGAGCAGAAAAGTATATCTGTTCGCTTGTTGTCTGAGATATTTCTAGACGAGGCAGGACGAGGAGATTTATGGTGGTTATTCTCGTTATGATAAAGGAGTTGAATGCATCGGCTGAGGTATATACTGTATATAACATTGAATGGCGTTCCGCGGCGATGACTGGCGCAGCTGCGCGGCGAGTTCTGCGCGCCACACCTCGCCGCAGCGCGCCGCACCGCGCCGTCAGCCCTCGACCGCCGTTGCCTAGGAGGACGCTCCCGACTCGCTTGTTGTCTGAGATATTTCTAGACGAGGCAGGACGATGAAATTTATGGTGGTTATTCTCGTCATGATAAAGGAGTTGAATGCTCCGCTGGCCGGGCCAGGCCGGGCCGGGCCGGCGGTGAGGTCGCCGGCTGAGGTCGCCGGCTGAGGTCAGGTGCCAAACAGTCGACAGCGGCGGGGGGGGGGGCTAACCAGCTGACTCCCGGCCGGAAACAATCCAACATCTGAAGGTGCCGGACGGCCAGAACGACTGGGCTGTCCTCCATTTGTCACACGGCTGGCAATGTGCCCCGTTTACCTGCCATCAACTTCTGTTGTCTCGTAAAATGTTAATTCATTGCATACTCTGTATGATTATGATAATTGTATAATATCATTATAACATTACTAACTGTTAACTCATATTACATAATATGTGTGCCAGATTGCTATATGTTTAAAGCGCACTGATATCATCAATTACAAATAATTACTCATATAGCACAATGTAATAAGCATGACTATATTGCATATATAAATGCTGGAGAAAATACACTCAAGCAAAAATTGCAACAAACCTCCCCAAAATGATTGTTTTAGACTCCCGAAATAAATGGCAAATATACCAGTCGATACCTTGTTGACAGATGAGTGGCAAGGTATGCATACAGCACGAAAGTTGGCCTGTTTGCAGCTTAACGTAACTGAGGCGAGCGACTTGACAAAACATTAACCCAGCATCCGTGCAGGAAAAGGGATGCACAATTTGTCTGGCGTTGTCATCCGTGCAGAAAAAGTGATGCAAGAAGTTTGATTGGCATTGTCTGCCATTTTGTGCAGCTCTGTAACGCCAGGAGAATACTTTTTACCTCACATTTCAGGGTGCAGTGGGCTTGTTATCCCAAGTGAAGATTGCACCTTAAGTAATAATTTTCAAAATATCATAATTGTTGAGCTCAAAGGACGAGACATATCAACTTACTAGTATGTTCAGACAAAAACCTAACACCGAGAACAATATATTGAAAAGAAGGCTGCATTTAACCCATCAGATCAATGGCACTCCTCAACCAATTCGTCTTCCAAGCTTCCTCACTATTTTGTCAGATAAATGGCGTGGCCCATGAACCCCAGTAGTTACTATCGGCAGGTTTAGGCAGAGTAGTGTGCGTGTGCGTGTGCGTGTGCATGACCCTGTTGTGCGTGTGCGTGTGCGTGTGCGTGTGCGTGTGCGTGTGCGTGTGCGTGTGCGTGTGCGTGTGCGTGTGCGTGAGCGTGCGCGTGTGCGTGTGCGTGTGCGTGTGCGTGTGCGTGTGCGTGTGCGTGAGAGTGTGCGTGCGCGTGCGCGTGTGCGTGTGTGTTCCTGCGTCTCATCTGCCAGCCCTACCTAATGGAACCACGTCCGGTGACGGCGGACGTACGAGATCTATCTGTTGACTACTGACGGCGTTGGCTTTAGCCGGCCACCGCGGTTCCGGCAGAAACAGATCTGTCGGGGCCGGTGTACAGCGGGCGCCAGCTGCCGGTGTAGCCATCCAGTGGTGAGGTGACGTATGGAAGGTGACGTGGTCCGCCTCCCCCCCCCCCCCCCCCCCCGGAGCGGTGTGTCGCTGGCACTCGGCTGGCTGGAGAAGCAGCCTCCACACCCACCGTCAGACAAACGAGGCAAAAGTACAACCTTTTCCCCACAATTTAGATGCCAGTATCTCAGTTGCCCATCTCAATTTACAGTTAACTAAGCCAGAACTCTGAGCATACTTCTCATATTCCAGTTTGCCCTTTTTTAGTTGGTTATATCAACATGTTGTTGCTGTGGCAGCGCCGGGGGAAGCTGTCTTCCACAACAAACCGTGAGCTGTGACGGCGGCTTCGTGCCGGCTGTACGGCATTTTACGACTGCGGACGGGACAGCGGGGGAGCGCCTCGGCCGTAAACCGTCACACGTCAAGACAGTACACAGCCCCAGAGCTAACCAGTTGTCTCATTTAGAAGCCTACTAATGTTAGTAAGTGTATTTCAGAGCTGAGCAGGCCGGCTGATGTGGCGAGATATTGTATAATGCTTATGGAAGATGCATAAGGTGAGTTACCTCAGCTTAATTCACTTGTACGTTGACAAACATTTATTATAAATCAATACAACAATATAAATATAGAAATAAGCGGGTAAGCGTGCCCCGTGAAAGTTTCACGAAACACAAACAATGCGTTTTTGTCGAAATTCCTCTGAAATTGCAGCATGTTTAAAGGGTTCACCTTTAACATGGGGTTTTGAACTGAGATAGCAGATGTGTAGAGGAGATCGAAAAACGGGTTGTGGTGAAAGAATTACCTCGCTACGCTAAGTAGTTTCGAGTTTCGACACAGGACTAGTGGGCCCCTTCTAGAAGACGCTGTGTCGTGCCCCGATCGGGCACGAAACTTGTTTCGGGTCCTCACAACGGTTGTTTACGTTACAAGCAGCCCGCGTACATATGCTTAAAGTCCGTCGTTATTGTGTGCAATAGTTCCCATATCCAAGCTACCATATGCATGACGTCATAATTGTCATGAAGTTTTGTATTGCCATGAAGGAGACAAGAGAGACATGCCCACTTGTCGACGGATATCCATCTATCGTCCAAACAAATGCATATTAGTTTTTTCAGCTCGAAATACCCCGTATAGCCAAATTTCAAGACAACTTTCAAGGTGGCCTATTCCCTTTAATGACAGAAAATTAACAGCATTGGCAGAGTTTTAATGACAGAAAGTTAACAGTATTGGCAGTGTTTCAATGACAGTAGTAGAAACAAGCAAAATTAAATGCATACAATAAAATAAAAATACGTTGCATGATTATTTTGCACCAATAAACACATAAAATAATGCAGCAATGTGTATGGCAATGCTTTGAATGACACCTACCATTGTAACACTGCCATTTACACCCTAATTGAAAATTTGCACGTTTCACAAATTACATGCTCCAATGAAATAACAATTTGTATTTTGTTTGCTTCAGAATTCAAGTATCTTAACCATATTGAGTGAAGCGACTTTGAATAATGTGTGCAATATAATGGCCCACGCAGTTAATGGTGTGTTCGGAATACATATACAGGCAATATAGGCAGATTGATCCTGATAATATTATTATTCTAGCATTTGTGTCATATTGGTAGTAGGAATATTGAGTAGGTAAACATCCAATAAAACACAAAGTAAAGCCAAACACCCTGACCTTTACATTCTAAGGGGCTTCACATTTTGGCAGTAAGGGTCCATCTGCCTTTTTATACCAACGGTACTTCCCAAAACTTCATTTGAACTGACTGTCAGTGTCATATGATAAGTCAATTCGCCAAACTGTCGCCTCAGTCCCCATGACTTGTATTTGATTGGAAGTTTTGAACAAAAAGTGCAATTATCGATTGCCGGGAAACTTCGTGATGCAGGTTATTAACACAATAATACAACAGGCTCCATATAGTATTGACACCCCGTACCTGGAACACCCGTGCAGTTCAGGGAACTAAGCCTTGACACCCTGCCAGAGAGGCAATCAATGCAAATAAAATAAAATAAAATAAAATGGTTGTTCTGTGCTGTCTGCTCGATGTTGTGGTGACTTATGAGTATGTAGCGAGCCACATTTTACAATTACACCCACAAGAAACAACACTGGGTATAAATATCAGTAAAAGAAGAGAAACTTTGCAAAAACTATATATTTTCCAAATTGAACATGGAAAGAACGGCGGCCGTGTGGACACCCCAGAAGACAGTGCAGACGCCGGCTGAGGCCACCCACGCAGACGACAAACACCCTCGTCAAAAGCTGGACACCTGCAGGGTGTCGGTTGTTATAGGCACACCCGGCCCATGAAACGACACTGTTATCCCGACCCAGCGACCCCATTAGACGTTAAACGTCAGCCGGCCAGCCCTGTCATGTACGGCGCTCGGTAGAAGCCTCTACGCAGGATCTGAACTAAATAACGTCAGCGAGCGCCGGTCAAAGGCCGGCGCCCATCGGGGCCGCTGCAGCCAGTTCCGGCGGCTACAGCCGCCCTCCGGCAGCTGCAGCTACGATGGATGGTCAGACGGACCAATAAGGAGACAGCGAGCAGTGGCCCGATGCGACTGAGTCGGCTTCCGGCCGCCGCAGGTGTCCACCGGCCGCTGGACCGGGTCATACTGTACTGGAGGAGAAGAGACAAGAGACGAGGGACGGAGACAAGAGTCGGGAGTGAGAAGTGACGGAGGGAGAGGAGAGACGGGAGTGAGGAGTGACTGAGGGAGGCTGCTGTGGCTCCTCGCCGCGAGGCGGGGAGTCACGGCTCACGGTTCGTTGGAAGGGTTCGGAGGGCTCAAACTACGGGAGATGCACCATTGGAAAGCTGAGCTCACGCGGAATTCAGCGTGGAAATTTTCAAAAATCTGTCGAGGGCCTTTTTTTAAATCGACATTTTGTCCGAAACTGCGCGCCGCCGGCCCAGCTTACGGAGCAGGCCCTCGGCCATTCACGGAGAAACGGTGCATCGCATGTTGAAAACCCTAGCTCTGTCCACTAGCTCAGCTATTCAAGGATATCGTGACAAATATCCAGCCACCTCCGATCGCTACAAATGGTACTTTTAGACAATTGTATACACCATATTTGCCAAACGTAGCCTCTGATCGGGACTGGGCGCCGGCCCGGCTCGACCAACTTCGAGGCTGGACACGATGTGCCGTCAGAGGCCACAGCGCGGCCGCCGCCGGCCGGCTGACCGGTCAGGGTCAGGTCATGACCATGTTGGTAAAAAAAAAAGATAAATATTTGGAAAATCGTAGAAAACAGAGTTTTAAAGAAAATTGCAAACGCAATTCAACAAAGATACAAAATCGCATTTTCTTTAAAATGGCAATCACGGATTTTAACAAATTTGGCGTTTTGACCCCTAAAATAAAAAAAAAATAAAAAAATCCCCACAAAATCAAATTTTTAAAAGATGTTAGAAAATCCGGAATATATGTGAGAAAACCGAGTATGGACAATATCCATACCAAATTTCACAGCAATATCTTCATTTTTGACTGAGTGATGGCTCCCTAAGTGTAAGAAACTGATGACGTCATTTTTACAAATAGCTTTTTTGACTTTTTTGACAAGATAGATACGAACAAATAATTACCTTTGCTGTATTTCTGAGCCAACACTGGTCTAAGAACATGCCTTTTATTAACATTTATCAATTTCTAATTTTGAGGTTTTCTGAAGAGCAAAATCACTGTTCTGGACGTGGTAAATCCGAGGTCATTCACTTGACCTTGAAGGTCACCCATACACATACCTGAACCATACACATACCTGAAACCTAAAAATCGCATACTGTTAGATTCCTCTCATGACAGGCAACATGCTGGTTCTTACCGCATTGCTCTAAGTTGCTTGGTTTGGAAGTTAACGGGGGGCTGTCAGCCCCCCGTAGGGCGAAGGTGAGAAAAAAAACTCCCGTAGGGCGAGGGTTGATACATGTTTGACATTACAACATATCAGATAAATGCTAGATTTTCGGCAATAAAAATAACGTTCGTGAACAAAACGAAATTAATAGTCTTGCAATTTTCGGCGGCTTAGGACTGTGTGGAAACAATATTAGCACATATTCGACAATTCGTCAATAAAACCTGTTTATCAAAATCCTCACGACACAATCCATAAATGATCTGTTTGTATAAGCCGAAACGTTGAAATGATGGCCCTGTCATCAACCGAACCTGACATCAAAGGCTGCGTAAAAAGGCTTACAGATTAAATCTAAAATTAACCACAGTGAAGTTAATTTTACCGGATTTGGAAATTTCACCAATCAGACCAAATAATCAACCGAACCGGATAACCGAATGACAAGGTTAAGGTAAAAATATATCGGTTACCCTGTCTGCTGGAAATCGGGTTAGCCATTCCTGAAAATTTTCAGTACAGGTATTTCACATAAATTATCACATCACTCGGATTTTACCAGAAACAGCTGGCCTTCAATATATCAGTAACCATTGCTCACCAAAACAAACATTACACCTCGGAACCTTGAATTAAGTATTTAATTATATCGAGCCGCAAAAATTGCATTACCCTGTCTTGTAAGCATTGAAGTCACATCATGGCTTGTCCCTACATATATATTATTACGTTAATATTATTAATTATATTACGCTAATTCCCCTCAATCTGGCGCTCCATCAGCCGCTCATCGGTATTCCTTTCTCAGTCCCTCTTTCAGTCACATTCCGAATTAGAGCACTAGGTAATTCACACAAGGCTATATTTACAGAAATGGTGCACCGATAGTTTAAGTTAATTGTCTCGTGAACACAATATAATTCGTCTTATAGGCAGCAGTTCGAATAGAGTCAGCGAAATTCAGTCAGTAATATCAGTTCGAACAGTGAAATCAGTCAAATAAATCCCATCGGCAACCACCACCAGCATTGGCAAAAGCTCGAAAATCGGCTACATTTAAAGCACGAGAGTTATAAGAGACGTAAACATAAACGTTCATACCATATCAGAGTTTTTATTCACGTTAGAAGTTAGAACTGGTCAGGCAAACAATATATGATAATTTTCAACCATACACATACTCGCGTAGGCATAATTCAGAATATCGTGACTATATGACCAAACAAATGACCAAATGGCAGGAGAGTTAAAAGAGAAAAAAACGGCCGAAAGACTGCAAATTAAATTTTGATGGTATTGAGATGCACAAACAAATTAACTGAGCATGAGATATAAGAAGGGTATAAGGATTGTGCAGACTTTCCGACCTTACTTGATGATGCACGTTCTTTCTCCAGTAGGAATTTACAGAACTAAAAAACAACAGCAAATCTTGAAGGCCATCACCGACTTAACTTTCTTGAGTCTGCCTTTCCAACCTGACTTGTGGTGATGGTACTTGACGCCGCTTCTTGTCACCCGTACGAATTTAGCAAAGAAAACAAAAACAAATCTTCCTGGTCCCAGTCCTTCGGCACTATGTCACCAACTTAACCTCTGAGACTCAGAGCCCACGGTTCGTTGGAAGGGTTCGAAGGGCTCAAACTACAGGAGATGCACCATTGGGAAGCTCAGCTCACGCAGAATTCAGCGATGTAAATTTTTCAAAAATATGTCGAGGTTTTTTTTTCATCGACATTTTGACCGAATTCGCGCCCTTTTCGTTTGGCCAGGGCTATATGATATGATGTGTATGATATGGCGAAAATGCAGACCAATGGGATGGCAACCGATTCGTCATGCTCTGCACGATAAGGTCTCATAGAATGCAAAGCCATTAGATTGTTTGGTTGGTTGCACGGCTGCATCAAAGCCAAGCGCTCCCAGTGTCGGCACTAATGCGCACTCCCGCCCGCGCCTCGCACGCAGAATCGCCCCTCCCGACACGCGAGCTGAGCACTGCGCGCCGCCGACCCGGCTTACGGAGCAGGCTTTCGGCCAGTCACGGACAAATGGTGCATCGCATGTTGAAAACCTAGCTGTCACTAGCTCAGCTATTCAACGAAACCGTGACAAATTTACAGCCACCTCCGATCGCTACAAATGGTACTTTTAGACAATTGTATGCACCATATTTGCCAAACGTAGCCTCTGACCGGGACTGGCCGCCGGCCCGGCACGGCCAACTTCGAGGCTGTACACGATGTGACGTCAGAGGCCACAGCGCGGCCGCCGCCGGTCATGACCTGACCCTGACCGGCCAGCCGGCCGGCGGCGGCCGCGCTGTGGCCTCTGACGGCACATCGTGTCCAGCCTCGAAGTTGGTCGAGCCGGGCCGGCGCCCAGTCCCGGTCAGAGGCTACGTTTGGCAAATATGGTGCATACAATTGTCTAAAAGTACCATTTATAGCGATCGGAGGTGGCTGGAAATTTTTCACGATCTCCTTGAATAGCTGAGCTGGTGGACAGAGCTAGGGTTTCCAACATGCGATGCACCGTTTCTCCGTGAATGGCCGAGGGCCTGCTCCGTAAGCTGGGCCGGCGGCGCGCAGTTTCGGACAAAATGTCGATTTCAAAAAAGACCCTCGACAGATTTTTGAAAATTTACATCGCTGAATTCCGCGTGAGCTCAGCTTTCCAATGGTGCATCTCCCGTAGTTTGAGCCCTCCGAACCCTTCCAACGAACCGTGAGCCGTGACTCCTCGCCTCGCGGCGAGGAGCCACAGCAGCCTCCCTCAGTCACTCCTCACTCCCGTCTCTCCTCTCCCCCCGTCACTGCTCACTCCCGACTCTCGTCTCCGTCCCTCGTCTCTTGTCTCTTCTCCTCCAGTACAGTATGACCCGGTCCAGCGGCCGGTGGACACCTGCGGCGGCCGGAAGCCGACTCAGTCGCCCCGGGCCACTGCTCGCTGTCTCCTTATTGGTCCGTCTGACCATCCATCGTAGCTGCAGCTGCCGGAGGGCGGCTGCAGCCGCCGGAACTGGCTGCAGCGGCCCCGATGGACGCCGGCCTTTGACCGGCGCTCGCTGACGTTATTTAGTTCAGATCCTGCGTAGAGGCTTCTGCCGAGCGCCGTACGTGACAGGGCTGGCCGGCTGACGTTTAACGTCTAATGGGTCGCTGGGTCGGGATAACAGTGTCGTTTCATGGGCCGGGTGTGCCTATAACAACGACATACATACATACATACATACATACATACATGCATACATACATACATACATACATACATACATACATACATACATACATACATACATACATACATACATACATACATACATACATACATACATACATACATACATACATACATACATACATACATACATACATACATACATACATACATACATACATACATACATACATACATACATACGTACATGCACACATACATACATACATACATACATACATACATACATACATACATACATACATACATACATACATACATACATGCATACATGCATGCATACATACATACATACATACATACATACATACATACATACATACATACATACATACATACATACTTACATACATACATACATACATACATACATACATACATGCATACATACATACATATATACATACATACATACACATATATGGAATCATGCATACAGACGTACGTACCAAATACAAACATGCAGACGCACGCCCAGGGACAACCATGCACGTGGAGCCGGGGCAAATAGGATACAACGCACGAGGGAGGTATGACGATAGTCGCATGGTGGAAACTGACAGAGGGGAATAAGGGACAAGACTGTGAGGAGGCCTTGACAAAACGTAGCCGCGCCCCTGTGCCCAATACGCCTGCCGACACGGTCTGCTACACTGCCGGGTGATGGGGTAAAAGGGGTGGAGGTGAATGGGAATTCAAGTAAGAGGAGATCATTTTAACGAGAGATAACAAAGTTCTCAGATGTATGGACCGGTTTCGGTGGGAGTAGTTAGTTCGGAAGGGGAAAGTTGTGTTTCCAGGATAATGGGAGTTGGATGAGGAGGAGATTTTGTTTTGCCGGAGAGTCCATTCCGCAATGCCAAGAAGTAAGCTGGATCGCGTGCAGTAAGTCGCGAAATACTGGCGGGTGCTCGGAAGAGCCCGGTAACACCAGGTTCTGGGAAACCAGGAGGGCCTTAACCCTCGCCCTACGGGAGCTTTTTTCACCTTCGCCCTACGGGAGGTCCTAAAAAGACCCCCATGTTAACTTCCAAACCAAGCAACACAGAGCAACGCGGTGACAACCAACATGTTACCTGTCATGTTTGGAATCTAACGGTATGCAATTTTTAGGTTTCGGATCAACGAGTGACCTTCTAGGTCAAGTGAATGACCTCGATCGACCACGTCCAGAAAAGCGATTTTCCTCTGTCAGAAAACCTCAAAATGAGAAATTTATAAATGTAAATAAAAAGGCATGTTCCTAGACCAGTTTTGTCTCAGAAATACAGAAAAGGTGATTATTTATTCGTATCTGGTCAAAAAAAGGCAAAAAAACGTTATTAAAAAAAATGACGTCATGAATTTCTTACACTTAGGAAGCCATAACTCAGTCAAAAATAGAGATATTTATTTGAAATTTGGTTTGCGTATTGTCCATACTCAGTGCTCTCACATATATTCATTTTTTTTAATATCTTTGAAACTTTTGATTTTTTTGCGATTTTTTCCCCAAAAAAATCAGTTTTTGTTCATTTGTGGGATCAAAAACCCAAAATTTCGAAAATCCGAGATTGCCATTTTAAAGAAAATTACATTTTATATCTTTGCTTAATTGTGTTTGCAATTTACTTCAAAATTCTGTTTTCTACGATTTTTCAAACATTTATCGTTTTTCCACCAACATGTCATCAAAACATCATTATTTCCCAAATTTCTCAAAAAAATGTCAATGAAATTTTTACAGCATACGTATAATTGTTGTATACTTAGCTACTGAAAATTTCAGCAAGATTCACAGCATGTCTAAAAAGTTATGCAAAAAAACCTCATAGGGGGTCGCTTTAGGAACATAGGGCGAGGGTTAATAGCCGCCCGCCTCGTGTAAATGCCCTAGAGGATTCAGGGTGCTGAGGTGGCGACGCGGCGTGGATCGACGACTGGAGTACCACGGGGCGCAGTGATGTCGCCGGAAGCCCGGGGAGGGGCTGTGAATTAGGTCCACCGGAGCTGGTACGGAATTTGAGCCGGCGGTGCCGCACCTCAAAACGATAGCCATCCGGTCCGGATAAACTTATAGGCTAGGCGCACCGTGCTGTTCCCGAATCCCGAGTCTAGCCTACCGCAGAACCTAGCTCTAAGTGGAACCACGGCTTCGGAGATTTTTAGGACCCGTGCTTACCCAGCGGGGGAACAGAATGCCGAGGGCGCCGGGTAATACTTTATGCCATACGTTCGAGTCGATTGACCGCTGTACATAAGCCGGCAATTCGGGCCCACGCCGCAATGAGTCGGGTAGCTGCGGCCACATAATTGGTTATTTGTGTAGGTCTGCGACGGCAGCTTCAAAAGAGGGACGAATTGGCTCGGACGACGACGACGACGACGTGAATGGGCGAGGGGTTTTGCCGCTGGGCCGAAATGGCCGTCCGCCTCAGATAAATGCCGTAAGAGGATTCAGGGTGCTGAGGTGGCGGCGAGGCTGGATTGGTGGCGGGAGCACCACGGGGCGCAGTAATGCCGCCGGAAGCCCGGTATAGGGCTATGATCGGAAATTAGGTCCACCGGAGTTGGTACCGAATTTGAGCCGGCGGTGCCGCACCTCCAATAGATAGCCATCCGGTTCGGATAACAAGCTAGGTTAAGTCCATCGCGGAGTCCTGGAGTCTAGTGTTATCTGCGGAACCTAGCTCTACAAGGAAACGCAATCTCGGAGAATTTTAGTGCCCGTGACAGTCCAGCGGGGGGATAGAATTCCGCGGGCGATGGGTAAATGTTAAGTCCATCACGTTCGCGTTCGGGTGACGGCGATAAGTCGGCGGTGATGAGTACTGTTATATAACTACACTGACGATTACCGTCGCAATTAGTCCGGTAGCTCCGACCATGTGATCCGGAATTTAGTAGGGGTCTGCCCTGGCAGCATAATAGGTCGTCGGACGACCGGAAACCGCAGTAAGTCGTAGATCCCAGCAGTAGTGGGCGGCAGGAATGGACCCAGACAGAAAAGCATGTGTCAGGTTATTAATATTTGCATTTGGATTAAATAAAGTGTGGAAAAGTACACATAACGAAGCTGCTATTGAAATCAGATAATACAATTTACCAGATCTATGATCCAGCTGTTATCCTAATGTAGTGTTACACACCACTAGGGAGGCATAGGACAAAGGGGAGGGGCCAGGAGCCCAACCTGACAGTTTATCGCAAAGTATGAAAGAGATTGATGATTGAGTGAATGCATGGGAGAGTCTGAGTGAAAGGATGTATGAATGTGTTAGTTCCAGTGGGAGGTGGGCCTCGGCGTAGCGTTACACTGGGTATACAAAAGGGGCATGGAACTGCTCACGGAACTCACTGTGATAGTTTGGGAGACAACCCGTTGGTGAAATTATGTAAGGAGGAGCCAGAGGGCCATTGGTGCCGGCTCACGAACAAGGAAACCCCGACCTTATTCCACCGGACCAATTCTCTATTAACCTGCGAAATTTCACCCGCGAAACCACCCCCACCCCCACCCTAACCGTGCAGCGACCTATGTGCTCACCACCCCCCACCCTAACCGTGCAGCGACCTATGTGCTCGCCACCCCCCACCCTAACCGTGGAGTGAACTATGTGCTCACCACCCCCCCTAACCGTGGAGTGAACTATGTGCTCACCACCCCCCCTAACCGTGGAGTGAACTATGTGCTCACCACCCCACCCTAACCGTGGAGTGAACTATGTGCTCACCACCCCCCCCTAACCGTGGAGTGAACTATGTGCTCACCACCCCCCCTAACCGTGCAGCGACCTATGTGCTCACCACCCCCCCTAACCGTGGAGTGAACTATGTGCTCACCACCCCCCCCCCTAACCGTGCAGCGACCTATGTGCTCACCACCCCCCACCCTAACCGTGCAGCGACCTATGTGCTCGCCACCCCCCACCCTAACCGTGGAGTGAACTATGTGCTCACCACCCCCCCTAACCGTGGAGTGAACTATGTGCTCACCACCCCCCCTAACCGTGGAGTGAACTATGTGCTCACCACCCCACCCTAACCGTGGAGTGAACTATGTGCTCACCACCCCCCCCTAACCGTGGAGTGAACTATGTGCTCACCACCCCCCCTAACCGTGCAGCGACCTATGTGCTCACCACCCCCCTAACCGTGGAGTGAACTATGTGCTCACCACCCCCCCCTAACCGTGCAGCGACCTATGTGCTCACCACCCCCCCTAACCGTGGAGTGAACTATGTGCTCACCACTCCCCCTAACCGTGGAGTGAACTATGTGCTCACCACCCCCCCTAACCGTGGAGTGAACTATGTGCTCACCACCCCACCCTAACCGTGGAGTGAACTATGTGCTCACCACCCCCCTAACCGTGGAGTGAACTATGTGCTCACCACCCCCCCTAACCGTGCAGCGACCTATGTGCTCACCACCCCCCTAACCGTGGAGTGAACTATGTGCTCACCACCCCCCCCCCTAACCGTGCAGCGACCTATGTGCTCACCACCCCCCACCCTAACCGTGCAGCGACCTATGTGCTCGCCACCCCCCACCCTAACCGTGGAGTGAACTATGTGCTCACCCCCCACCCTAACCGTGGAGTGAACTATGTGCTCACCACCCCACCCTAACCGTGGAGTGAACTATGTGCTCACCACCCCCCCCCCCCTAACCGTGGAGTGAACTATGTGCTCACCACCCCCCCCTAACCGTGCAGCGACCTATGTGCTCACCACCCCCCTAACCGTGGAGTGAACTATGTGCTCACCACCCCCCCCTAACCGTGCAGCGACCTATGTGCTCACCACCCCCCCTAACCGTGGAGTGAACTATGTGCTCACCACCCCCCCCCCTAACCGTGCAGCGACCTATGTGCTCGCCACCCCCCCTAACCGTGGAGTGAACTATGTGCTCACCACCCCCCCCCCCTAACCGTGGAGTGAACTATGTGCTCACCACCCCCCCCCCCCCCCTAACCGTGCAGCGACCTATGTGCTCACCACCCCCCTAACCGTGGAGTGAACTATGTGCTCACCACTCCCCCCTAACCGTGGAGTGAACTATGTGCTCACCACCCCCCCTAACCGTGGAGTGAACTATGTGCTCACCCCCCACCCTAACCGTGGAGTGAACTATGTGCTCACCACCCCCCCTAACCGTGGAGTGAACTATGTGCTCACCACCCCCCCTAACCGTGGAGTGAACTATGTGCTCACCACCCCCCCTAACCGTGGAGTGAACTATGTGCTCACCACCCCACCCTAACCGTGGGAGTGAACTATGTGCTCACCACCCCCCCTACCGTGGAGTGAACTATGTGCTCACCACCCCCCCCCCTAACCGTGCCAGCGACCTATGTGCTCACCACCCCCCTAACCGTGGAGTGAACTATGTGCTCACCACCCCCCCCTAACCGTGCAGCGACCTATGTGCTCACCACCCCCCCCTAACCGTGGAGTGAACTATGTGCTCACCACCCCCCCCCCTAACCGTGCAGCGACCTATGTGCTCGCCACCCCCCCCCCCTAACCGTGGAGTGAACTATGTGCTCACCACCCCCCCCCCCTAACCGTGCAGCGACCTATGTGCTCGCCACCCCCCCTAACCGTGGAGTGAACTATGTGCTCACCACCCCCCCTAACCGTGGAGTGAACTATGTGCTCACCACCCCCCCCTAACCGTGGAGTGAACTATGTGCTCACCACCCCCCCCTAACGTGGAGTGAACTATGTGCTCACCACCCCCCCTAACCGTGCAGCGACCTATGTGCTCACCACCCCCCCTAACCGTGGAGTGAACTATGTGCTCACCACCCCCCCTAACCGTGCCAGCGACCTATGTGCTCGCCACCCCCCCTAACCGTGGAGTGAACTATGTGCTCACCCACCCCCCCCCCCCTAACCGTGGAGTGAACTATGTGCTCACCACCCCCCTAACCGTGCAGCGACCTATGTGCTCGCCACCCCCCTACCGTGGAGTGAACTATGTGCTCACCACCCCCCCTAACCGTGGAGTGAACTATGTGCTCACCACCCCCCCTAACCGTGGAGTGAACTATGTGCTCACCACCCCCCCCCCCTAACCGTGGAGTGAACTATGTGCTCACCACCCCCCTCCCCCCTAACCGTGCAGCGACCTATGTGCTCACCACCCCCCCTAACCGTGGAGTGAACTATGTGCTCACCACCCCCCTAACCGTGCAGCGACCTATGTGCTCGCCACCCCCCCCCCTAACCGTGGAGTGAACTATGTGCTCACCACCCCCCCCCCCTAACCGTGGAGTGAACTATGTGCTCACCACCCCCCCTAGCCGTGGAGTGAACTATAGTGCTCACCACCCCCCCTAACCGTGGAGTGAACTATGTGCTCACCACCCCCCTAACCGTGCAGCGACCTATGTGCTCACCACCCCCCCTAACCGTGGAGTGAACTATGTGCTCACCACCCCCCCCTAACCGTGCAGCGACCTATGTGCTCGCCACCCCCCCTAACCGTGGAGTGAACTATGTGCTCACCACCCCCCTAACCGTGGAGTGAACTATGTGCTCACCACCCCCCCCCCCCTAACCGTGGAGTGAACTATGTGCTCACCACCCCCCCTAACCGTGGAGTGAACTATGTGCTCACCACCCCCACCCCCCTAACCGTGGAGTGAACTATGTGCTCACCACCCCCCCCTAACCGTGGAGTGAACTATGTGCTCACCACCCCCCCTAACCGTGGAGTGAACTATGTGCTCACCACCCCCCCCCCCTAACGTGGAGTGAACTATGTGCTCACCACCCCCCCCTAACCGTGGAATGAACTATGTGCTCACCACCCCCCCTAACCGTGCAGCGACCTATGTGCTCACCACCCCCCCTAACCGTGGAGTGAACTATGTGCTCACCACCCCCCCCCCCCTAACCGTGGAGTGAACTATGTGCTCACCCCCCCCTCCCCTAACCGTGGAATGAACTATGTGCTCACCACCCCCCCTAACCGTGGAGTGAAATATGTGCTCACCACCCCCCTTAACCGTGGAGTGAACTATGTGCTCACCACCCCCCCTAACCGTGCAGCAACCTATGTGCTCACCACCCCCCCCCCCCCCCCCCTAACCGTGGAGTGAACTATGTGCTCACCACCCCCCCTAACCGTGCAGCGACTATGTGCTCACCACCCCCCCCCCCTAACCGTGGAGTGAACTATGTGCTCACCACCCCCCCCCCCTAACCGTGCAGCGACCTATGTGCTCACCACCCCCCCTAACCGTGGAGTGAACTATGTGCTCACCACCCCCCCCCCCCCTAACCGTGGAGTGAACTATGTGCTCACCACCCCCCTAACCGTGGAGTGAACTATGTGCTCACCACCCCCCCTAACCGTGGAGTGAACTATGTGCTCACCACCCCCCCTAACCGTGGAGTGAACTATGTGCTCACCACCCCCCCCCCCCCCTAACCGTGGAGTGAACTATGTGCTCACCACCCCCCCTAACCGTGGAGTGAACTATGTGCTCACCACCCCCCCTAACCGTGCAGCGACCTATGTGCTCACCACCCCCCCTAACCGTGG